>VMBQ01002581.1:37524-62070 GCA_007657795.1 Dreissena rostriformis | reverse complement strand
AATAATCCGTAATTAACGAAGAAATAAATCACTTATTTTTTTCGTGTTTTTATTTTTTAATCGTAAATTAAGACCGTATTACGAAAATTTAATAAAGACATACGTTAAGAGAAATCTAGAGAACACAATTGGAACTATTTAAGTTTATTTAAGGCTCATTATTTTTCATGTTGAACATTTCAATCGTGAATTAAGATGTTATTAAGAAAATTTAATAAATAATGAAATCAGTTAAGTAAATATTGAGAACAGCACAAACAACGTTTATTTCAGACAATAAACTTTGATTTTACATGTAAAACGTTATTTAAATAATAATACAAGAAAGTTATAGACAAAAGCTGATATGTCCTTTTCAATAAAAAAAGTACGATCATGACATGTCCTGAATCTTACACAGTTTTGCAAACGAATAACTTGTTTATTTAAAATCACCAAATTTATTTCCGGCTAGATATTTTTGTATTAGCTTGAGAGCGATTTTTAAATAAAAGATTGTTAAAAACCACTTTAGTTTAAGACTAAACTAGATACATAATGTTAATTAAAAAAATATATACCTGAAATCTTACAGAGTTCCGCTAATAAATATTTCCGGACCAATTTTAGAATCACAAACTTCATTTCGGCTATAGATGTGTATATTACCTTTAAAATGACACTTACAAGGGAAATATAAATAATGAAATGGTAACTGTTTAGACAAACAAAGATATGTACTATTCAATAAAAAAGCCATCCTCGGTCTTTAAGTACTGTTTATTGGAATAAAGCGGGTGTGCACTATGATAACGTTGTAATCTGCCTAATTCTTCAGTACCGTTTTCAGTAGCGGGTGACGTAATAGCCAATATGGCGGCGGTCAATTATTCGATTCTGGGATTGTCTATAGGGGCATATGATATTCCAACCATCGCAGCGACCTAGATCGGTCAGGGGCGATAAGAATGGACAGGGATAACGTGCACGAATAAATATTGTTGTCGGCTCTTTTATGATCGGCGAAAAAACGAAAATAAAAAAAATACGTTTTCAGAAATCGCAATACAAAATTTTGGGTCGGGGGGTAAAAAGTGGGTCGGTCGGTAAAGGGCAAACAAACTTAATTTAAATTTAGGCCTAAACACAAGCATTTTGTATCTTTAAACATCCATGTTACCAGAAAACATCTCGTTTTGAAATTTTGGTTTTTGCCATAAGGAACATTGATTTTTTTTGGGTAACATTATTTTTTCGAAATACTATACGAAATTAACGTTGATAATTTTGAGTATAAATGTAACTTTAATCGACCAAACACAGTTCAGTGTCTGAAAACCAAATGAACAGAACATAAATGCAAAAAAGCTGAAGAACTCACCTCTCGCGCATGGCTTTTGTTGTTCTCTGTTCTAAAAGTGCCAACCCTTATCAAAGTATCCGCATACCCGGCGTGTAAAAACACACAAGTAAAACATGCACACACATATTGAACTGATATATAACAATTAATTGTTCGATAAAGCTCTAGGAAGAACATGACTAAAACATGTAAAAAATATCATATCCGCCTCGAATATATAAACTGTTTATAAAACACCAGCATAATTAATCTACAAATTGAACGAAGGGTCGTTTTTAACAATATTAAACTATCTTGCACTGTCGATTTCAAGATCCATTCGACCAAATTTATAAATTATAAATGTGTTTACAAGTACAGTTGCAAGAATCACTTACTTGCGACTGCAACGACGAATTTAATATGATAACAGTTCACACTAACTTTAAACAAATGTCACAAGCAAACACTTTGGGCGGTAAGCTTGTATATAGTAAACCATAAATGAATACACTTTCGATTTCAAGAACATTCGAAAATAATGTTTGATGAGTAAAGCTATGCGATGGGTTAGACATATACATTCGCGGTTAATATTATTCAATTATCAATTGATACAAGATTTATTTTATGTAAAGAAAGTTAAGAGATACTACGTTATCTACTCACGGAAACATCGTACGCGAATGGAAATTCCCCTGGTGTAAATACCTCGCTTATCTACTTCCGTCCACCGTCAGTTGGTTTAAGTGTTCTTTAAATACATATGATTTAAACGAGATTCATACAGTCCATACGTGTAATTTAATGACACATAGTCTCATTTCAATCTATAAAATCGAATTCACAAGGTTAACTATTATACCTAGAAAGACAATTGCCTTGCCTATTGAAACGTGCTAGCTGTTTATAATGTCCTCCAAATACTTTAGGTTTACAGTGCGAGTTTCACGGTACACTGATTTAGCCATCACTTTATGGGACAATCAGTATAATGTATCAGGGGTTGTCTCAAGCCATCTCCATATAGGTCATAGCGCAGTAAATCTTACGCCGTGTTAACATTTTGGAATTGAAATACACGCTATATCTCATCCTTATCAACATTATTTGTGATAAAGCAACTTAAATGCACTGGGATATGTATACCTAATCATCATCAACATTATTTATCCTACATTGACTTACTGCAAATGTATAAAATAAATAAATATGATAAAACATATTATACATGTATGTGCGATCATTGGGGTTTAATAGAAAAAATGATTTGCAAAATACATATTATAAATCACGTAGAATAATGTGTTAGGATCACAGATAAACACAATAACATAATAATAATTAAAAAACAAATACCATAAAACAGCGGTGTGGATATGTTTGATCAAACAAAACATTGCATATAAACCATTCAGTTTATAAGAAGTAACTTAAACAAACTGATGGCGACAGATTGAACAAGAGTTAGTTTATCATAATCTGAAAACCAATTATAAATAAATATAGGGAGTTGCACAATAAAACTGTCTGTTTTTCTATTCGTCACATGTTTGTTATTCATTTAAGCACAAGTTGCAGTTTAAATGTATATTTTATACGATACGCACGATTTCGCTTCGTCGCAAAATAAGAAAGTAATTGCCATAACATTGTTTCGCTTTTGAAAACACAACAACACAACTTTAATAACGCATCAACACAAAAAGGAATTGACAACAAAATGATTTCCTGTTCTGATATAATTTGTAGAAATCTACAAAATACACCATATATAGCATTCTTGTCCTACCACTAAATGATTATCATAAGAAACCGCAAGGGCCGTAAAAGCGTACCACTTAAACCAAGTGTGTCCAAATATGAAAAGAAGGGGAATATGTTGCAAAATGTATCGACTGTCACGTGTGCATGTTAACAACAAATGGTTGAAGCTAAAATGTGTAAATAGGACAAATCTTTAATTCAATATAAACTAAGGTAAGAAGAGCTATTTTGCCATTTAAGATAAAGTCACTCGGTTTTATTTTATGATTTTATTTTTTTCAAAACTGTATAACAAGCAAATTATAAATTCGACGAGATCATTACTGCATGTTCACTTTTTAGCTTTTTTTGCAAGTTATTCTACTCTCCCCGGCATCGGCGTCAGAGGTAGGTTTATTTTTTTCGGTAGGTTAGTTTCTCAGGGATAGCTTGAGGGATTTAAAAGTCCATTAGATAAGTTTCGTAATTTGGTTGTTTTTACATTCTAAAATAAAAATATTCACAACATAAAGTTTTTTGGTAAACCAGTTTACCAGGAAATGTTACAGGGGTTTTATTCAAACTCAAAACATATACTCCGCATTTGAAATGACCCCCAGGTTTGGTAACTCTATACTAAATTTATCACAATTAAAGGACAAATTTACACTTAGAAATCTTATTTGCACTTTATAGGCAGTATGATCTTTTGAGGTAAGCTTCGGTTCCCCATTTTTAATTGATCCCATAGATAAAGTTTGGTAACTCTGGTTAGATTTTGTTCGAAGTTAGGGACTATTATACATTATAAAAATGCATATTCAAAATATGTGAAGTATACAGTATTTCGCTTAATTCCATATAGACAGCAACACTCACTGCTAATCGATAATTAAAATGTACGCTGTACGCAGGGTAAACGTCAAGCAGAATGCAGTTTGTTCTGGAGAGTGGGGAGTCACCCACCGTATAGGCACTGACTTAATCGGCCTGTAATATTCGCGCTGTATATCTACTTTAAAAAGACATTTTTGAAACATATCACTTTCATTGACATGTTTGTTTCGTAAAAGCAGTTGAAAAGGAACAATACTACTGAAAACGACTGTTTTCCTGTATTTATACTTATATAATGTATTAATTTTCTCATGCGTGGTCCTTGCCACACCACTTCGTTGACTTTGTTAGCTTTGTTTGCTGATATAACGATGGCATCATTTGCAACCACATCATCGCAATAACAAGTGATACAAAGAAACTGAATTAAATTTGTATTCGTTTAAATCGATTAATGCAAATTGATTAGGAAATAGTGTATGATAAGCTTTGGCATTTGTTACAGCGACACATTTGTTTTTCGACCATATTCATCGCAATGGCTTTTGCTTTATAGTTATTATTTTGCTTTGACACCAGAATTAAAAGAACTTTTAATAGTGAATTTCTTCGTAATAATAGTGACCCGTCATTTGTGTGATTATTTTGCATTTTCTTCTATTAACATAATCAATGATCACGATAAACAAATCCAGTTAAATACTTTTATCTGTTTATTAATGGTGCTTTTTAGCACGCAGTAGCTTTGTCAGATGTTATTAGATGTACACCAATACAATAAATAAAATATCTTATGACCAAATTCACATTAAAACACATAAATATGCGCATGTATTATCACACGTTGTATAGTGTTTCTACTATTCATCGTTTGTACGTATAGTCAACATCAATTACACGGACTATTTGGATTACTTGTCTCACATGATTTTAAAATCTCTCATTACAACACTTCAAGTGTTTACTGATTACAATTAGTTATTTAATACGCATTATAGTGTATTTATTTACTTGCCCAATAATTTTCCACGTCTAGTGTTACTATTATAATGTTACACACGTTGTTATAACCTGAACATATCTAATTTTCTGTAGTACATATATCTGATAGCATTGCATTATGACAATTTGTTATCATTTGCACGTATTGGATATACTAGTATGCATTGCATACGCGGTTGTAAATAAACAATATTTATGATCTGTAAATAATTCAGCAGATTTTTTTTTTTTTTTTCAAACTTTTTAATGTCAATTGTAACACATGTTTATATACTAAATATAGTAGTCCTAACGATTGTGGTTGCCATTTATTCAGTAAAATCACACGCTGCAAAAATGACGATCGTTAATGTCCACGTTTGAACCAATTCACACATATGGGTTTGTGATGTCGGATACATGTGTTTTTTTTCAAGTGTATGCAGTAATATATATTTGTATTTATTTTATAGCTTTTATTTCGTATTTCCACACAGAATTTAGTTGTTCAATCTTTCACAAAAAAAAAAACAATCTTACATCTGATTGGAAATTGCCTATTCTTTGCTTGTTTCGTTTCACAACAACATATGTTAGAAACATTCCACAGTTACTTTGCCCATGTCACTATTATTAATTTACAAAAGGAATGGAAATTATTTATATGACAATGTCTATGATTTGTGACGTTACAGTATTCATGTTAGGTATTGTTTTCAGCCATCTTTGAGCATATACATAGTTACATGAAATGATGATTATTATTTGGTAACATTTAAGGTTACTTGCAGTTTTCAAACTCTCTTTATGAACTTTAACGTGCAACCAATTCCGACAAACGACGCTTTGCAACGGTCCAGTAACATCAGACTATAGAGTAGTGGCAACCGAATGCACTCGACTGCGGAAGTAAGTGATGTGGGAAATAGCGGCGACAGAAGCGTCATTGTTCGTGTCCACTGAATACTCTGTTAGACCCACAGGGATAACGTGGGCATAAAATATTGCTGTATAAATGTTTCGATTTACAGTTTTTATTTCTTTCAATTTGGTACTTACAGTATTGTTTATGTATATATTAAATGTTTTCTTACATTAAACAAGATCTGGAACATAAACATACGCACACCTTACACCTTTGTTTGGTCACATCTAATGTTGAAAGGAGTTTTCACAAAGCTTTAAAAAAAATGTTGAAGACGGTTCACATTTAACACAAAGTATTTTAGTTTGAACACAATTTAAATTAAAAACCTATTTCTTTTTTTAATTTGAAAACAATTCACATTAAACACAATGTCTTTCATAATTTGAAGACGGTTCACATTAAAATCTATGTCTTTTTAAGTTAAAGACGGTTCACGTTCAATGCTTAGTCTGATAAAAACGTTATCATTTATAAGCTTTTTCAAGTCATTTATGTTCATTATTTGGTAGAACCACCTGAGCGACAGTCTTCATCCGTGCAATTTCATTTCAAAACTCATACGATAAATTCACGGACATGTCGGATGCTACCGATTATTTGGGCCTCGAAATTTGCATATACATTCGGATTATATTCCCACGTTTTAATTCTCATTTCTAACATACTTTTCTAAAAAACATGTATATACATCATATAATAATGGATGCGATATTGATTCTAAAACTACTTGCTGAAACACTAGTTGTGTAAGGCATTCTTAATGCCGAATCCGCGTTTTGGAAATTGTTGTCGTTGAAGCAAATCATTCATAGCTCACTTTATAATCAAAACGATTGAACGTATTAACGTACTTTTGTTTATAAATCAGGGTATATATATTTTTTAGCAAAGTCTCGTCTCGTTAAACTTTATTCAAACGAACATATGCCGAACTGGACGATTGCCATCCCGTTATCTGACGGTGCAAATTGTCTCGAATAATATCAATAGTTATATGTTTAATATAATAAGCAAACGTTACCCAAAGCTCAGTTTGTTAAAAAAAACGTTCCATTCGTACTTATAGATTTAAAATTAATGTCGTAAGTGTCTTTATTAACGGTAATTCATTGAATTTTTTCACTTTAAAACAACATCAACCAGCAAAAATCCGCCATTCTAAATCGGAAGGTTCCGTCACTATCACAGTGAGAAAGTACGACACAGAAGTATTCCGAATGTAGACCATAAAGTCACGACTGCCTGCTGGAAGTACATCGAGGCTCGTCTACAAATGGTTTGAAGGATCATGAGCGTACACAAGTCATAGAAGATATCAAGTTATTGTTGGTGAAGTTAGTTTGTGTGTTTAGATAATTGCTGATTCCTTTTTGTTATGAATTTAACGAATTGCAGTCATTAAAATGTGTAAAAAAAAATCGCAAAAGTTTAAGCATTTATCTGAGCAAGTATCAAGTATAACCGTACAAAAGTAAAGAAAACATGAATTCGGAAACATCAATATTCTTGGTTTTAATATGTATTGATTTGTGTTGCAGATTTACGCGATACTGATCACATGTAACCATAACAACGTCAGCTTCTCTTCCATAGAATCCTCGGTTTGAAGTCGCTTAGGCCATTGGTAATATTAAACTGGCGAATTAAAATAAATGGCACACATTGTCTTTCAAACGCAGAGTTGCTCATATTTAGAGTGTTCAACTAGCATTGTTTTTTTGTGACAAGTTGTTATTCCATAATCTAAGGTAGAGAGATACAGTTTATTCGGGACACATGCAAGATCGTATCATCGCAATAGGTCTTTGTATATGTTCCTTTGTGTATTTATCGTATTTGCGTTGTTACTATTTGCTATGTCTGGAATATATGTAATACTAGTAAATATGAATGAAAATAAGTTTTCCGGTGTTTTACTATTTTCGGGTATGGTTAACAAGGTCACAATAAACAAATTAAAATCAGCAGGTATTTCAATGCAACAATTTTTTAATTAACAATAAAAAAAACAATGAAAAAGAACATGCTAAGCCCAATGAGTATAAGAAAAAAAGTGCGTTAATTGACATTTAAGAAAGAACTAGAAACATATAAAAGTTCACTGGTCTTATTTCAACAATTTTGTTCCGGCCACTGTTAGTTTGGATGTAACCCAACTTCGCGGACGATTCCCATATGGTTTGTACAAACAAAATGCGTATGCATATGTAAAAATATGCATTTAGTGTGGAACTCAAAAGAAAACGTGTTGTTCCTTTTCAGCAGACGAATCAAATATTTAAAGTATATCAACACGCCAGGGTCAGAAATACCACTGTACTACTTATTCTCTAGCACACGCTTTAAAATGTCTCCGAGACAACCTTTTACATTAAAAATATAAACTTTAATGAGCATTCATAAATTCGAGAGTTATGAACTTAGCATCCATTTAATAAATATTGCATTAAATACAACATATTTTTGAGAATATTTCACCGTATATGCCGTCAAAGTGCCCCTTTATAACTGACTGCATTTATTGAAGTGATTAACTGACCTTTAAATAGTATTAACATTTCTTTATTACATTAACATTTCTACGAGAAATTTATATAAATCTTTTACAGAACTGCCCTCCAAGAGCATTCGGTTCTGTACCTCTGCACATATCTCGTCACGGCGTCTAAGCAACTCATTCTGAATGAAATCCGAGTCATAGATCACTCCGTTCTCATCAAAACTTATCCAGCTTCTGTTAAATGCCTCCATATTGAGCATCTCAATCTCCATCCTTTTCTTGCTGAACCACAGCATCGGCTCTGGGGACGCGACTATGGCCTTTCGTATCTTCTCCAATTTTAATATTAACCCGGGACCTTCCTCAAGCATGTCCGTGATATCTGCTATCCATTTACGCTGCAATACATCTGTTATACCACAGGCTTCCATTAAATTCCGATTAGGAATCATATAATAGGGCAAGTGCTTTTTCTCAATAGCAGTCCTAAGCTCTCTCAGGCCGTCATGTAGCCAGTGAAACAAACTGCATGCATGAAATTGTGTCTTTGTGTTACGTTCACTTTGCCATAATACTATGTTTTTTAGTATGTATGAGGTAATTTCTTTATTTGGTTTCAGTATATCTTTGAGGATCATTTTTAGTATAACATACACTTTTGCTTGTGTGTCATAAAGGTTGTGTACGAGTTCTATCTCACCGGTGTTGAAGCAAATCCGCCATTCCATATGCGTGTATTCACTTCCCTTGAAACCTACTGGTGTTACATAGGCTCCTAACGATACGACTTTCTGAACTATGACTGGTGACGGCCAATGACGGGGTCTGGCAGCCCATCTTTGTAGGACGCCTGGGCATAAACAGCGTAGTGCGTATACTTTGTCAACATGCATATCCCCATTAATGGTATACGGTATTGCCGGTCCCGCGCGTTCATGTTTCACCACGCCGACTAATTGTTGTGGAAATCTATGTTTTAGCGACGGCAATACATCTACCAATAAACTACTACTTAACAGAACGTCTCCATATCCATTATCACACAGAGACTCAATAATTACATTCTTACGTGTATGCGCTGGTCTCTCTTGTAACAGTCTGCAGTGTCCTGGATATACGTAGGTATCCATCCTAAACACATATATTTCGTCTGGTATGGTGTGCAGATTGATACCTGCTTCCACACAGAGGACGTTGTTTATCACGTTTATTGAATCCCAGTCGCTTTCGTAAAAAGAGGACAGTCCCTCTGCCTTGCTGCCTACTGTGATATGATTAACATCACTAAATTGTGCATTCACCAGACTATCACACTCCCTGTATTTCTTAGCTCGCCACCGTCTCATCTCATCGCTGTACCCCAGGCGGGTCATAACAGTACATATCTCCACGGAAACGTTTTCATCATAATGCTGTAAACAAAAAGGGCAATCTTAAAGTCAGTTTAAGATGAGCAAGTTGATGTTATGCACTGGAAATTATTTAGTCATTCCAGAAATAGAGTGCGACAAATACATGCGTAAATCATTTTTATATTATTTTCAGATCATTCTGTGTATTTAATTACACGTTTGAACTTTTAGTTACAAATGTAGTGTTGATAGTCACACAGACACACTATTGTTTTATGGCGATAAATATAACATATATTGACATTTGATACTATTACAGTATTATATCAGTAGTTATTGTATATCTTTATTATTCAGTAACGCCGTTGAAATGCGCGAATGTATGTGCTGTGTTGAAAGGTAGGAAGCAGAGGGGGTAATCAAGTGACAAAAGAGATGGCGACTTCCATGCCGAGACAGGTATTATTCAAATTATATACTAATCTACCTTCCCTTGCTTTTAACCTTGCAATAATTTGTGTATTACCGCATTAGACTTTAATACCACACAAAATAACGTAGCCGATACAACGTTCATACTTTATTGTTTGTTTACAAATACATCCTAATTTGGTATCTCAGTGATCATTATATAATCTAGTCGCCTTCATTGGCCAGAAAAACATACGAAATAATCGAAAACGATAACAATATTGCTAATGAATGACTACATTTTCTTCAAACGCAAAACAACAATCGTCTTAACTTTTTTTTTAAATATGAGAGCTTTTAAAAATAAAACGGCAAAGTGTGGCAACATTTTATGGCAACACCATGAATTCAAAATATGACATGTTCTAGCATTTTGCATATGTTTAAATGTTTAATTTATTACATGGATGTCGGTTCTTCATTAAACTGCTGTCGACCTTACCGCACCGCTGTAGTTTTATCCGAGTACAGGAGAAAGTCAATCTCTGACTTAATTAATAGCGAAACTGTGAAGGTTACTGTGTGTGGGAACGCTTCCAGTACCTGACTAAACCGAGAGTGACGACTGTACAGACTTCTGTGTCTGGGAACGCTTCCAGTCTCTTACTTACCCGAGAGTGACGACTGTACAGACTGCTGTGTCTGTGAACGCATCCATTTTTGACTTATCCGAAAGTGACGACTGTACAGACTGCTTTGTCTGTGAACGCATCCAGTATTTGACTTATCCGAGTGTGGCGACTGTACACACTGCTGTGTCTGTGAACGCATCCAGTATTTGACTTATCCGAGTGTGGCGACTGTACACACTGCTGTGTCTGGGAACGCATCCAGTATTTGACTTATCCGAGTGTGGCGACTGTACACACTGCTGTGTCTGGAAACGCTTTTAGTCTCCGAGTTACCGAGAGTGACGACTGTACAGACTGCTGTATCTGGTAACTCTCTCAATCTCTGTCTTGATTAAAAGCGACAACTGTGAAGGCTACTGTGTCTGGGAACGCTTCCAGTACCTTACTTAACCGAGAGTGACGACTGTACAGACTTCTGTGTCTGAGAACGCTTCCAGTCTCTGACTTTCCCGAGAGTGACGACTGTACAGACTGCTGCGTCTGTGAACGCATCCAGTATTTGATTTATCCGAAAGTGACGACTGTACAGACTGCCGTGACTGTGAACGTATCCAGTATTTGACTTAGCCGAGTGTGGCGACTGTACAAACTGCTGTGTCTGGGAACGCTTCCAGTCTCCGAGTTACCCGAGAGTGACGACTGAACAGGCTGTTGTGTCTATGAATTCGTCCAGTATTCGACTTATTCGAGTGTGGCGACCGTACAGACTGCTGTGTCTGGGAACGCGTCCAGTCTCTGACTTAACCGAGAGTGACGACTGTACAGACTGCTGTGTCTGGAAACGCTTCCAGTTTCTTACTTACCCGAGAGTGACGACTGTACAGGCTGCTGTGTCTGGGTACGCTTCCAGTCTCTTACTTACCCGAGAGTGACGACTGTACAGACTGCAGTGTCTGTTAACGCTTCCAGTCTCTGACTTACCCGAGAGTGACGACAATACAGACTGCTGTGTATGTAAACGCTTCCAGTCTCTGACTAACCTGAGAGTGACGACAGTTCAGACTGCTGTGTCTGGAAACGCTTCCAGTCTCTGACTTACCCGAGAGTGACGACTGTAAAGACTGCTGTGTCTGGAAACGCTTCCAGTCTCTGACTAACCCGAGAGTGACGACTGTACAGACTGCTGTGTCAGGAAACGCGCACAGTCTCTTTCTTTCCCGAGAGTGGCGACTGTACAGACTGCTGTGTGTGGAAACGCGTCCAGTCTCTTTCTTATCCGAGAGTGACGACAATACAGACTGCTGTGTCTGTAAACGCGTCCAGTCTCTTTCTTACCCGAGAGTGACGACTATACAGACTGCTGTGTCTGGAAACACGTCCATTCTCTTTCTTGCCCGAGAGTGACGACTGTACAGTCTGCTGTGTCTGAAAACGCATCCAGTCTCTTTCTTACCCGAGACTGACGACTATTCAGACTGCTGTGTCTGGAAACTCGTCCAGTCTCTTTCTTACACGAGAGTGACGACTGTACAGGCTGCTGTGTCTGGAAACGCGTCCAGTCTCTTTCTTACACGAGAGTGGCGACTGTACAGACTGCTGTGTCTGGAAACGCGTCCAGTCTCTTTCCTACCCGAGAGTGACGACTGTACAGACTGCTGTGTCTGGAAACGCTTCAAGTCTCTGACTTACCCGAGAGTGACGAGTGTACAGGCCGCTGTTTCTGGAAACGCTTCCAGTCTCTGACTTACCCTAGAGTGACGACTGTACAGGCCGCTATGTCTGGGACGCTTTAAATCTCTTTCTTACCCGAGAGTGACAACTGTACAGGCTGCTGTTTCCAATCTCTGACTCTGAATATCTGATGCCTCCTTCTGCCATTTGTTGAATGCAAGAAGTAAATAGGTTCCAGATTCATAATAGGCCTATGCGTCTATGGAGCACTGAAATAGAGCGGACATTCATCAAACGGGTCAAGACAACAGAGTCGTATCAATAAACCGGTTGGTAAACTACCGACAGTGTTAAAACAATATTCTGAGTTATACAAATGAACGCTTATTTTTAAACTAAGCGGGAATTCCCCATGATGCTTATTAGCAGAAATTTAAAACAAGAAATACCTTTAAAAAAAGATACACAGCGTTGATTGTGGTCGGTGTTGATGAACGATCAAAAGCTATATCTATGAGATCAGAGATATCTAATGCTTGTTTTTGCGCAGTTCTAAGCTGCATCCCACGCTAATCAATTACGGGGTGTTGCGCCAGAGTTAGTTTATTTCGCTTTATAACATATTATTGATAAGATATCTATAATTGAAGAATAGAAAAAAACACAAGAAGAATGAAAATAAGTGAAAGCATTTGGGTCAGCCGGCAACACACGAATCATCCGCGAATATTTTAAATATGTATACGCGCGTTCTTCGAGCATACCTGTTTCAGTGGATTGTCGGACATTGTTATTTGATTCGATTGTTAAGAGTATCGTCAATCATCGCGCTCATGCTTAAAACGGGCAAATGCACGCCGCGCAGCGGCAAGCGATGACCGTTTATTTATATCAATTTTCTGAAATACAGACATACCTAATAGGCTATGCAACTCCATTTTTTTCTGCCCGTTTCATCTATTTACGCGATGCAAAATCATAGACCACTTGAGCAACATAGACACTTCGACAAATGCTATATCACACGTATATGCATACCTCAAGAAATAATACGTCCTGGCAGTCATTATTTTGTAGGGAATTGTACGCTATGTTTTTTGTTTTGTATGTTTTTCACCGCCAACACACGATTTTTGCTCATTTTTTTATGCTCCTGTTTCCTTTTTCCCGGCCTTAAGGGAACACGTCATCTTCCACTGACTGGTATAGCCCAATCGCGATAACTTTCCCCAACACAATTTGTGTAAATATGACCCGTCTAAAATGTATTGCATGAATCCCGATTACTTTCGAATTTATTTGCTTCGATTTATTCGATATCTTATTGTTATTATTATCCTCATACACCAATAAAAGTTTAAAAACTGATTTGTTGAAAATATTATAGTCGGCATCTATATTCTCGCGGTATTTTTAAATTGCGTCCTCCTACGAGCTGTTTACATGTCAGAGTTATTATTTTTCAAACGGTACCGCTTTTAAAACCGAAAGTAGGATTTCTAGACGTGTATATATAAATATATATATAAAATATATATATATAATATATATAATATATATACGTCCATTTCGACAAACGCGATTATTTTTAAGTTTAAAAGCGCAAAAAAAGACGGATTTCTACCTTGTAACCACCAGATATATTCTAATTGGCATAGAAAAAAAATATGTTTCTTATTTATGCTTTAATTTACTATGCTAAATAAGGTGTGTGGCTTTAACGCGATAGCGTTTATATAACGACTCTGGTGCTGACCGCAAACTGACCTTGATACCTTGCGGGTTTGAATACAATGCATTAGAGTGAGGTAACGATTCCACTGCTGGAACGACGGCTTGTTTAAAACTTTATACTTTTACATGCTTAACGGTCAATTTCGAAAACAATTAAAAATACTTTGAACAACAATACTTATATAATATAAATATACCTGTGCGAAGAATAAAATTTCGTAGTAATTAACAAATATGAGAACACAGCCTTTAAGTAAAAACGCTCTGGCGCTGACAATCTTCTTAATATAAAGGGGAACACACAAACTTTATTGATGTCGAGAGTTGAGTTTGAAACTGTTCTATCAAGCCTTATCATTAGACATACAATTGTTCCATGCTGAACACGCAGTTAACACCGTTGCAACATGCACTGCAGTATCCCTTTCCATACCCTATACTTCCCAAAAATAGAAAGTCAATTGAATAACATATTTATGTAAATTTGAAAACTGTTTGCAGATTGCACGTTTTCTATTTCGAAAAGTGTCAGGCCTACCGACGGGAAATTTTATATTCAAGTTGATTGGACGCTTACAAAGGTCAGCTAAGGTGAAAAGCTGGGTTAAACAGCAACGCCGAAAAGTTGGAACGCATATTAATCTACAACAACAAATTATTCGATAAAACTAAAGGAACAAGAAACCGTCGGAGACGGGTGATGCTCCCCAAAGTTGTTTTTTTTGTCACAATATTGCACTATATATTCAGATAAAAGGAAACGTCTTGAGGGGCATAACTTTGGACAAAATAATACGATGGATAGTTTAGCAACTTAAAAATTTCAAAGGGCCATAACTCTCTGAATAAATCATCTAACCAGAACCCACTAATAACATGCGCATCTCCTTAAGGTAGTTAAGCCTCCCATAAAGCTTCATTGAATTCCAGTCAGTAGTTGGGGAGAAATAGCCCGGACAAGAATTGTACTATATGTACAGTTTATAGAAAATTTCAAAGGGCCATAACTCTGTGAAAAATCATCCGACCATAACCGGCTGATAATATTCACATCTCCTGTTGGTAGTGAAGCTTCCCATAAAGTTTCATTAGATTCCCGTAATAAGTTGCTGAGAAATAGCTCGGACAAGAATTGCACTATATGTACAATGGAAAATTTCAAAGGGCTATAACTCTGTGAAAAATCATCCGACCAGAACCGGCTGATAATATGCACATCTCCTCTTGGTAGTGAAGCTTCCCATAACGTTTCATTGAATTCCAGTCAGTAGTTGCTGAGAAATAGCCCGGACAAGAATTGCACTATATGTACAGTTCATGGATAAGTTCAAAGAGCCATAACTCTGTGAAAAATCATCCGACCAGAACTGGCTGATAATGTGCACATCTCCTTTTGGTAGTGAAGCTTCCCATAAAGTTTCATTGAATTCCCGTCATTAGTTGCTGAGAAATAGCCCGGACAAGAATTGCACTATATGTACAGTTAATGGAAAATGTCAAAGGGCCATAACTCTGTGAAAAATCATCCGACCAGAACTGGCTGATAATATGCACATCTCCTCTTGGTAGTGAAGCTTCCCATAAAGTTTCATTGAATTCCGGTCATCAGTTGCTGAGTAATAGCCCGGACAAGAATTGCACTATATGTACAGTTAATGGAAAATATCAAAGGGCCATAACTCTGTGAAAAATCATCCGACCAGAACCCGCTGATAATTTGCACATCTCCTCTTGGTAGTGAAGCTTCCCATTAAGTTTCATTGAATTCCGGTCATAAATTGCTGAGAAATAGCCCGGACAAAAATTGTGCACGGACGGACGGACACACGAACGGACAGACGAAGCGGCGACTATATGCTCCCCCCCCAAAAAAAATAAATAAAAAATGGGGGAGCATACAAATGACTTTAACATGAAAAACTAATCGGCCTCAACTAAATAAAAATGTTTATAGAACACATCCAAAATCAATGTACAGTTTAAAGGTTGTGTAGTTGATAATATACAAATATATTGCATTTTCGATTTCAAGATCCGTTTGACCAAAGATTAATATTATAAATGTGTTAACAGGTACAGTTAACACGTTGCAATTATAACTTCTTTCCTTCTGCACAGACTAATGAATAATGATATCTGTTCATACTTACTTGAAACAAAGGTCACAAACAAACACATGTGAAAGGTTAGATTGTATATTCATGCACTTTCGATTTCCAGAGCATTTAAAATGAATTTCTGGAAAGTAAAGCTTTGCGATGGGTTGGCCATATACATTTGCGGTTAATAGGATTAAATGTTTATTTCATATAAGATATATTTTATTTTAACAATGTTAAGAGATAATATATTTAATCTACTTACGGAAAAAATTTACGCGAATTGAATCATTTTCCATGGCGTACTTAACTCTCTTATCTACTTCCGTCTAAGGTCAGGTGATTTATGCAATCTTTAAATAGATATGATGTAAACGAGATAAATTGCAAATGACTCAAAATGGAGATAATGTGTTTCCGTAAATAAAAGACTACCGGATATAAAAAGGATTTTTGACCGGGATATTATTCTTAAGTTTCATTATAATTGTTAACATTATTTTCCCATACAATATAGAATATTTTCATATTAAAATGATTCCTTAGGCAACGTTTGGTAACTCTAGTTTGACATTTTCTTAACCAGAGGCCATTTTACGTTTAGAAATTTACATAAGCAAAATATGAAAAAAGTATACCGTTTTTCGGCGAGCTACTTTTGCAGAAATGGCTTAAGGAATGAATTCTAACTAACAACAAATACACTCTTTTTCAATATAAAATACAAGCTAAATAAAACGATGCTTATCTATAAATGTTAAAATGTATGCATTATGCCTTGTCAAAGTTAAGCAGTACGCAGTACGTTCGGAAAAGCGGGGTCACCCACCGTCTAATCGCTAAATCCACTGGCAATTGTCCTATTTTTCTTAAAAGGACCGTTTTACTCGAAACATAGCATTTTCGCTAGAAGGTCGTATAGGCAGTTGAACAAGAACGTATGGTACCGATAAGGATTCCTTTCCTGTAGTCTAACTTCAAGAATGTTTACGTGTTACGGCTGTTGTTTACGCATTATTGGGTTAAGTTAATATAAATTATACTGTTTGGATTCTCATTTGTGTTTCTATATTTTGTAATATCTTATATATTCTAAATTTGAATACATATCTTTTATCAGCTCTCTGCTGTGTTTGATAAGGAAAGGTAGATTAAACACGAAATAAATAATATTCGTTTTGAATGTGTGCAATGTTCCAAGAACATAAAGACAGACGCAGATTAATTAAATTTAGCTGCGAACAGCGTCCGCCATATTGCGTAAGCACACTGTTTGCGCATGCGCGAGCACAGATCTCATTTAATGACTACGAAACATATTTCGATATAGAATTAAATTTTGTTATGCAACTATTGTGATACACAAAGTAACATGATTGATTATGATTGATGTTAGTGCCGCCTTCGACACTATTGACATAGGAATTGGAAGCATAATCCAACGAAATGATTTTGGTATTAAAGGAACTCCTCTTAACAGGATATAATCTTATCTGACTATAAGATCAATGCGAGTGAATGCAAAAAACTCTTCTTTAAAGTATGAACCCATTAAGTACCGTGTTCCCCAGGGCTCCTGTGCCGGTCCAGTGATATTCACCATATAAATTGCTGCGCTAAATAAGGTTGTCCAAAAATACCTAGCAGGTAAATATGGTTACGCTGACGATCACAAACTTGCATTCCACATTCAACCTTGAAATCCTGAAAATGAAGAATCAGTGTTACAACATGTCGGTAATTGTACGCAAGAAGTTTTTAACTGGATGATTCGGTTCAAATTGAAAATGAACAATTCGAAAAATAGATTATTATTCACGGTTTCAAACAACAATTGTCAAAAAAAATATCTCCGGTATAAATACTGGTGGCTGTAATATTAAATGTATAGATCATCTTCGAGACCTTGGTCTACAAATGAATAACACTTTTATGTGTTATGATCACCACATCAAAAAATAATAATGTCAAATCGCTAGCGCACAATTGATTTTTTTTAAAATCATTCTTCGGAACTTTTCCAAAAATATCTGAAAATGCCTTGTGCACAGCCTAATTCATTTCTACCTAGACATTTGCAACGAACTTTCCACTGAAATCCCATAATATCAGATTGACAGACTGCAGCGAATTCAAAATCGAGCAGTTAGAATTGTCGCCGATGTTTCGCATAATCAACCAAGCAAGGAGATCCTCAGGACACTGCACTGGCCCCAATTCATGCACGTGATAAGTTCAAGATACTCGGGGCTATGTTTAGAACTCCATGTGGAACCGCTACAATTTACATGCGAGAACTGTTGACAACTGGTGAAGATCGATACGGACTTAGATCAATTAATGACAATAATTTCAACATGCCAAGAACTCGAATAAAGAATGCTGATAGATCAATAGCAGTGATTGGTCCCAAGTAATGGAATGCTCTTCCAAAAGACTTAAAATGCGAAAAAGAGGGAATTTCAGTTATAAACTCAACTTAAAACGCATTTGTTTTGCGTTTTCTATGACCATTGAGCTTTCTTCAGTTATAGAACTGTGTACAGCGCCATTGAATACTTTCAAAGATTTTTTGCGCTATATAAGTGTACTTGTAATTGTATTTGTACAGAACTCATGCCTAACGTAGACTCTATTTAGATGTATCAATTCGATATGAAAAACATACGTGAAAGTCCCCGACTGTGACACGATATACGAACAAACCCGAGTGTGATGAATATTTCAACCCTATTGAGTATGATACAATATTTAAAAAAAACACGATTGTAAGACTTTCATATAAATAATATATTTATGGGAAGCTAAATTTTTATTTATACACAATTTATTACATAAATCAGTTATATGTTTTGAGAGAAAAACAGGTAACTGCCTGGTCGTTATGGCAATATTTCAAGTGAGGCTAAGAATTAAAAAAAAAGGCTTACCGAGTCGTTATTGAAATCGTGTCGAGTCTGATATATGTGTATTTTCTCCGTTTTTTTTTAAAGAAATCAATAAACTGTATTATTAAGTTTTAGGTATATGATCCCCAAACATTGACTGAATTAACAACTTCCCGATGAGGTGATATAAAACAAGATATCACGCAGCTTTATTTCAGGCAGATATCGATGTATGGGTATGACCCTACCTTATGGCAGCTATGGAGATGGTGTTGACCTCCAAGCGCGTGTGGACGTAGATGCTGGTGCAGCTCTGGTTGGCTATCGTCATCCAATACCTAAACCTTGTCGCCTTCCTCACTTCATGTACTGATGCAGTACATCAATGTGTTGTGTTTTCGCCCTGCGTATTTTAACTTACCTTTTATTGGTTCAGCGTTACAATTAATCGGTTATTATTTTACTTATCTTACCTACACCATACCGTGTTTGCGACCTGTGTGTTCTCCCTGACCTATTATTGGTACGTTAACCGTTACTTTACTATCGTGACACTATAATATCAATTATAAATAACTACGTTAAGAAGTTCTTGTAGTTTGTTCATAGACGATATTCTTTGCTAGAGATACAATTCAATTGGTTATAATTTTTACACAACTCTCAATAAATGATAAAATGGAGGGATACACATTGCTCAATAAATGATAAAATGGAGGGATACACATTGTTTGGTACGAATACGTTGTTGAGAAAGATCGACAACTCTCAATGTGATCTCTTCTCAAACCTAGGGCTTAACGATTCGTCTTCTGTCAAACCAAAGTTTACACTTAGTTGTAAGAACTTTAATAATAATCATTAGAAATGCCATATTTGAACATTTCAGTGAAAATAACTTAATTTATACGTTTTATAATTTAAATCGTTCACGACAACAATCATTACCATAACGTAAATTACTGTTACTTTCAGATTGTTCCTCCTGCTATGATTCCAAAGATCTTTCCGACACCGAGTCAGACTTCTCAAGAGCCACGAGTTTCAGTACCGGATATAGATCAACAAGTCGTAGTAACAAACTACGTGCTAACGACCGGAACCTGCAGGTGGGTGTACGTGTCAGATGCACAGGCACTTTGTGTGAGAGTCTCGAGATGATTTCCAGCATTCAATTTAATGTATTTCATGTAGTAATCAAATCATATACAAATGAATTGCTATTTTTTTTTTATTCATTTTTACTAAGTTTATACGCATCACCAGCAAATCCGTTTTTGAAAGATTTACTAGTATGATGTTCTTTTTATAGTGTTATATCAACTTATTCTAAAGCACCTAAACAAGCCAGAATACCGCCCCNCCCCCCCCCCCTATTAAATCGGGATGTTCCGTTACTATCCCCGTGTGAAAATATGACCCAGAAGTATTCCTAATGTTAGTCCAGTTCACTCAATCTTGGTCTGAAACTATCAATGAGTTCACCGCGACTAGTCTCTTATGCGGGGCGTATCAGTTTGAACTCCGGGATCAGTAACAAGCCTGTTTGGAAATACATCGAGGCTCGTCTTGAAAGCGGATGCGAAGCAGAATTTTTCGCAGAATCCAGAGCGTAGAAAATTCAAAGCGAATATCAAGCTTTTGTTTTTTGTTTTTTAATATAAAACATACAATTTATACCAGAATATGATCACAAAACAAAGTGATACCATGTAGCAGCAATTATGTTCAAACATGTTATACAAGATATGCTAATATATATACATAATTTAGACCTTGGGTTTTCCTTAAGATTTAAAAATTGTTTTTGTGTTTTTTTTTTCGTTGGTTGTTTGTGATAGATTTTTTAACTAAAAGAAAACAGAATAATTATAAATAAAGATGAAATGAATAAGACGGGAAGAAAACAACTGGGCTGGTTTATGAAAGTTTAAAGGGACTGTAAACCACGAATGACGAAAAAACAAAAGTTCTAAAATACCGTATTTTTTACAATTATTAGTTTATATTGATTAAAATATCACGACTGGTATATAACATTACTTGAAAAAAGTTTATTTTTTATTTTTACTTTATTTTTTTATTTATTTATTTTTACTGGGTATGCATACCTGGTAACTACCAGTTAACTAAACATAACGCAAGTAGATTGATAATCATCGTCACATGGTAAACCCAGGAATGCAAATTGTGCATGCGTAGTGAATTGTATATATTATATATATTAAATGATCAATGTACTTGCGTTATTTATAGTGTGTTTATCGTTATGTCACCTATTTTCTCGATGTACTTTCGATTTCACATCGCGAAATTTTATTACCGAATATACTGAAAATATGATTTTTTTTCAAATAATGTAATATACCAGTCGTGATATTTTAATCAATTTAAACTAATAATTGTAAAAAAAACGGTATTTTAGAACTTTTCTTTTTTCGTCATTCGTGGTTTACAGTCCCTTTTATGTGTTTCCATTTATGTTCTAAGATGTGAAGTGTATCATTGTTGCGGGCTTTTTCTTTTTTAATTTGAATCTTAGGTTTTAAATAATTGATAAAACAGTTCATTGTAGGTGTTTGTTTTCTGTATTTCATGCTGAATATGAAATATGTCATTAAAATAATATTGTTATTCACATAGTTATTAACCTCTGTGATTTTGAAGGTATTTACACCTAAACTGATGTATAAGAGAGACAGTTTAACATTTAATTGTTGTTTCTCTTAAAAGGTTGTCAATTGGTTCCATAGAGTTTGAATATGTTTACACTTCCAGAAGGTGTTCTATTGTTTCAATATGTTCACTACACATATCACATAGATTTGTGTTGGATAGGTTGCACTTAAAAATATATCTATTTGTAGCTATGATTCTATGGATGTATTTTTATTGAACATTTCAGTGGTTGCTTTATATGACATGATACATATTTTTCTCCAATTAAATTTATTTTCTCCAAGAATAATTTGCCATTAAGTTCGAGTTTTGGAGGTTTCAGCAGGGTTTTTAATATGAAGTCTGTAAAATATTTTGTTCGTTTTGTTTTGTTTTGCAATTATGTTTTCTACGAATGTTGTTTGAGTACTTGGTGGGTATTTGTATTTGTTATAGCTATACTATGTATGGGTAAACTTTTGATCAATGTGTAGTACATCAGGAAATAACTTGTAGGTATTCCGTATATGTAGAATAAATTATCAACAGAATAGGAGTTGTGTATCGTTTAGTCGTACAATTGATCTACACAATTTATGTTTCGTTCAAACAAATGTTTATATAAAATCGTATTTATGGTAGTTATGTCTTTATTGTTTCATAGAATGGGTTTACTGTTTATTTTGGTTTCTAAATTATGAGTAACGTTACACCATGCCGATAGAACACTAGATAGAAATATGCTTTTGTTTGAAATTTTATCTGAAATATTAATGTTGATATTACATTCAAAAAGTAAGAAATTACCATATGTTTTTATAATTTTCTGGTAGAATAATTTCCATTAACTCGTATAAGTATTATCTAGAAATCTTTCAACCCAACTGCATTTGATTGCATTCAGGAATGAATCTATGTCCGTTGGTCGCATACCCTCATACTCCACTGATTTTAATAATTTAGTTCGCTTAATTTTATCATGTTTACCGTCTCATATAAAATTAAATATTGCTGATTTTATATCGTTAATAATATTATTTGGTGAGATCGGGAGAACTGTCGGTGTGTCAGTGCAAACGTTTTCAACCCGTTGTTTTTTTTCCGATTAGTGTAAGTTTACGATGCTGCCATGATTTTAAACATTTTTAAAATTCTTGTAATTAAAGGCAATATGTTTTAAGAACTGTTTAATTTTCATTATTTGTAAAAGTTATTCATAACGTTGTTGCTTCATCTGACGTTCATTTTCTTTTTTAAGATAAATATTACTTTGTTTAAATTTACCTACTCGTAGCACAGTGCATTTACTTTTGTTCAGTTTAAGACCCAATGCCATTCCGAAAAGGGTTAGCGATTCTATAAGATTATTGAATGGATCACTACTGTCATTTAAAAAATAAGTTGCTTCGTCAGCAAAAAGTGACTGTTTAATTTCTTCGTCTGGTTCTAGATATATTCCCTTAATATGTTTATTTGATTAGATATAGTGTCATAGATATTAGATGAATATAATAAATAGCGATGATGAAAGTGAATATCCTTGTCTTACCCCTCGTTCAATGTCAAAACTGTTTGAAAAAGCCTTTGTTAAAAATTATGCTATAAATATCGATATAGAACAGTTTAACCCATTAATCAGACTTTCACCAAAATTCATATTTTCTAAGCAAGAGAACATAAACGAATGCTCAAGTGAATCGAATGCCTTTTCGAAGTCTGCAAAGAAAATAAGGACAGAATTGTTTGGATGGTTGAAATAATGTATGCATTCTTGTATCAGACTTACGTTTTAAACAATGTAACGTCCTTTAATGAAACCAGATTGAGATCTTGAAATTATTGATGGTAATACTTATTAAATTCTGTTTGATATACTTTGTTGCTATTTTATAATTATTGTTCAGTAAACTAATCGGGCGTCAGTTTCACAAGGCTTCTAAGTTTTTTTCAAGGTTTTGGACTAATTTTATTATGCTTTTTTCTGAAGCGTGGTTAAGTTTCCGTTGTTAAATGAATAGTTTAGTGAAATAATTAAAAATAATTAATATCATTCCATAATATATTATAAAACTCGATAGTAATGCTTTCAGGTCCTGTACTTTTGTTATTTTGCATTTCTTTAAGTGCTAATCCACATTCATATTTTCCTCTTGATTAAAAGCATGGTGTGAATTTTTAAAAAGGGTGTTATTTTCGACGTTTTTTCATTTTCAAGCTTTTGTTGATAAGGTTAGTTGTTGTGTTAAGATAATTAATCTTTCACTTTCTTAATGAAATGAGAATATTGTATTCATTTAAATAGGGAGAACTATCGCATGAAGATTTACCCGAACAAATTTTACCGTATAGTTCTTAAGACAAAACGTAATTCAGACAACATCAATTTGCTTGGTTAAGTCATGTTTTGCTTTTTATTGTAGATTTACGCGATACTGAGCACATGTTGCCATAACAGCATCAGTGTCTCTTCAAACGAATCAATGGTTTGACGCAACGACGAGTCCCATGTTTGAAGTTTACGAGGATATCGCAATGGCTTTAACTGTCACATTACCATAATTACACTTATTGTATTTTATATGCAGTGTCTTTCATATCAACGGTTTCATCCAAGTATTTGCTTGACAAAAGAAGTTTTCCCATATTCTAAGTTAAGAGAGATACATTTTGTTTGGGACAAATGTTAGAACTTTCATCGCAATAGTGTTTTGAATATATATATATATATATATATATAGTTAATATATTTGTTTTTGGGGGAGTTGGGTTTACGTATTCTTAAATGATG
>VMBQ01002581.1:11184-37278 GCA_007657795.1 Dreissena rostriformis | reverse complement strand
TAATATTGGGAAAAATGTCCACATATTATTACATAAAAAGTTATGACTACGATATTCGTGAAAATATTGTTTTCTATATCCCCTCGTTAAAGCCACACACCTTATTTGGCATAGTAAATTAACGTATAAAGAAGAAACATATTTTATCTATGTCAATTAGAATATATCTGGTGGTTACAAGGTAGAAATCCGTCTTTTTTGCGCTTTAAAACTTAAAAATAATCGCGTTTGTCGAAATGGACATATACGTCTTGAAATCCTACTTTCGTTTTTAAAAGCTGTACCGTTTGAAAAATAATAAATAACATGCTTACTAGGTTATAGATTTAATTTTATCTATGCCAATAAGAATATATATGTTGGTTACAAGGTAGAAATCCGTCTTTTTTGCGCTTAAAAAACTTAAAAATAATCGCGTTTGTCGAAATGGACGTAAAATATTGAAATCCTACTTTCGGTTTTAAAAGCGGTAATTCCCGGTTGAAAAATAATAAATTGCTTGCTAACTAGGCTATAGATTTATTGAATATTTTGCACACTTTCAAATTGCATCTATATGTATTGATTAACATGTACTTCATTTCAAGGTGTGTGGCTTTATATAATATAATGAAACCTTTACATAATGCCTCATTTTATTTTGTAACTGACAAGATTGTTTACCGCGTTGCGCCTGTCCCTTACATTTGTTTTATTCGAAATTTCTTTAAAACATAAGCTTCTATTGGATTTGACAGTTGTAAAAAGATCAAAGTTAAATACATTTAAAAAAAAACCTGAACGTTCTACTTTTATTGAAGTTATATTGTTGCAGTTCTAATGAATAGTTGTTTTTCGCTGGCTCTCTCTATTTATGTGACATTAGAAGTGTGATTGTGATGTGAATAATCTTATCAACGTTATAAATACATAACACAATACGCTTTTCAATTGAAAATAACAAGTTCTGAAACACCATTGAGTGGTTAAAATTATTTTTTATTCAGATGGTTAAATAGCCAGCGTTTAACATGTGATTTGCAACCAAATAAACGAATAAAAAAATCACAAAAATATTCCGACACATATTCTTCTGCTCATTTAACACAATAATAAGTAGATAATATTGTGTGGGTTTATTAAAGTGTACGATCACACGCAAACAGTCAGATGTATAACAAGGCTTTTCTGAAAGACATTGAAGTGTTACTAGCCTTTGTAACTGTACAATTGTTTTTTATAAATCTCACTAATGTTGTTTTACAATATTTAATAATAATGTATTAAACGACATGTAGCTGCATATTTCTTGTAACAAAAATTTGCGTATTGCCATTTAGCTTCCATTCAATACAATATTTAATACATGTACTGTTTAAAATATAAAATAGGTTTCAAAATATTATACCGCATTAGCAGTCGATGTGTCCCACAATGAATGACTGCATTAAGCGAAGTAAATATGTGACCATTAATACAGCCATGATTAACATTATTTGTATTTCTTGATTACTTTAATATTTCGCATAGTGGATCACATACGAAACTGCCCTCCAGCATGACCATTCGATTTTTCAACTCTGTATATATCTCTTTAAGGCGACTTTCTATCGCATTAATTCTGAAATCCGACTGATCCACCACCCAGTTCTCATCACAACACTGCAAGTATCTGTTTTGCTCCTCCAGGTACAGTATCTCTATCTCCATCCTTCTCCTGCTGAACCATAGCATCGGCTCTGGGGACGCAACAATGGCCTTTCGTATCTTCTCCAATCTAAGTATTACCCTGGGACCTTCCTCTAGCATTTCTGTGATATCTGATAACCATTTACGCTGCAGCAAATCATTAATACCACAGGCGGCCATTAAATTTCGTTCAGGAATCATGTAATACGGCAGATGTTTTTTTGCAATAGCATTCCTAAGTTCTATCAGACCGTCGTGCAGCCAGTGCAACAAACTGCATGCATGAAATTGTGTCTGAGGGCTACGTTCACCTTGCCATAATACTATGTTTTTCAGTATGTATGAGGTTATTTCTTTTTAAGTTGGTTTCAGTATATCTTTGAGGATCATTTTAAGTATAACATACACTTTCGCTTGAGTGCCATTAAGATTGTTTACAAGTTCCGCCTCACCGGTGTTAAAGCAGATCCTCCATTCCATGTGCTTGTTTTCACTTAACTTAAAACCTACTGGGGTTAAATAGGCACCTAATGACACGACTTTTTGAACTATGACTGGTGACGGCCAATGACGGGGTCTGGCAGCCCATCGGTTTAAGATGCTGGGGCATAAACAGCGTAGTGCCAATACTCTGTCCATATGCAATAACGCATCGAAAGTAGTCGGTAGGGACGGCCCCGCACGTTCATGATCCACAAATCCGACTTCGACTGGAAGTTGTGGTAATATAGAATTAAGTTTTGAACATTCATCTAGGAATACACTACTACTTAATAAAGCGTGCCCATATTCATTTTCACACAGTGCATTGTAAAGTTGTTCGCATTTTATAGACCCTTGTCTCACTAGTAACAGTATGCAGTGTCCTGGATATACGCTTGTATCCATCCTTAACAGATCTATGTCGAGTAACATATTTTGAAGATTTATACCTGCTTCCACACATAGGACACCGTTCAAAACGATTAACATGTCATAGTCGCTTTCTAGCCAGCATGTCAGCCCCTCTGCTTTGCTACCAGCTGTGATGCTAGTTATATCACTCATTCGTGCAACCCACAGCGTGTCCCATTCCCTAAACTTCTCAACGCGCCTACGTCTGATTTCATCGCTGTACCCAAGCCGGTTCATTATAGTACAGATCTCCAAGGACACACTTTCCAAATATTTCTGAAAACAAATTAAGCTATCTTTGAGTGAGTTTAAGATGCGCAATTTAATGTTATTAATTTATACGCACATACTAAACAACACATCTCGGAATGATGTTTATGGATCATTATGTATTCCGATAAACAATTAAACAGAATGGTTAATTATAAAATCATACCAGAAATAGGATGAGACCAAATGCATGCGTAAACTAGAAATGGCGCGGCAGATGCCGACGCGTATCCCCACGCCGCATAGATGTTATATTAAAAGGCAATTTTGGGTGGGCAAGGCCTATGTTGGTGGGGCCCCGGGGTGGGTACGAACAAAAATTAGGGTACGAAAAAAAAATTTGAGTACGAAAGAAAATTGGGTACGAAAACAAATTTGGGTACGAAAAAATTTGGGTATGAAAAAAAATAGGGTACGAAAAAAAATTGGGTACGAAAAAAAAATGGGTACGAACAAAAAATGGGTACGAAAAACAAATTTGGGTACGAAAACAAATTTGAGAACGAAAACAAATTGGGTACGAAACAGTTTGGGTTCGAAAAAAATTGGGGGTACGGGGAAGTATTACTCGTTGACCTATCGATAAATTTGAAAGAGGAGGGAAACCAAGCTGCCTTTACCTTTATCAATGGCCCTGGTGCGGGTAATGTGGACATGGATGGTCGAGATAGACCGTGTTGTCATAAGAGATGTTCAGTATTAAAGTGACGTCAATTGGTGAATAAATGAAGAAGTTATGTTTAAACAAATTTTGGGGCCCCACCCTAACCCCCATTGTCCACTATCTCCTCCTACACTATTAGCACTTGAACCTTGAAACTTACACTTACAGACTTTTCCGAGAGTGACGGCTGTACAGGCTTCTGTTTCTGGGAACGCTTTCAGTTTCTGACTTACCCGAGAGTGACGACTGTACAGGCTGCTGTGTCTGAGAACGTGTTCAGTCTCTGACTTACCTGAGAGGGACGACTGTACATGCTGATGTGTATCTTGGCGCTTCTAGTCTCTGCCTTACCCGAGAGTGACGACTGTACAGGCTGATGTGTCTGGGAAAGCTTTCAGTCTCTGACTTACCCGAGAGTGACGACTGTACAGGCTGTTGTGTCTGGGAAAGTTTTCAGTCTCTGACTTCCCCGAGAGTGACGACTGTACAGGCTGTTGTTTCTGGGAACGCTTCCAGTCTCTGACTTACCAGAGAGTGACGACTGTACAGGCTGCTGTGTCTGGGGACGCTTTTAGTCTCTGTCTTACCCGAGAGTGACGACTGTACAGGCTGCTGTGTCTGGGAACGCTTTCATTCTATGACTTACCCGAGAGTGACGACTGTAAAGGCTGCTGTGTTTGGAAACGCTTTCAGCCTCTGACTCTGTATACCCGATGCCTCCTTCTGCCATTTGCAGAATGCTGGAAGTGAATACAAGTTTTAAGTGCCAAAGAAGTGATTTAATAAAATAATGGGATATGAAAGGTAAAACTATACCTTAGATTGAATGTGTTTGTTTGATGAGTGTTTAAGTTTGGCTTAAATAAAGCTTCACCAAAACATTAAAGTCGATATATTAATGATTATGGAGCATTAGATATAAATCATTTTAGAAAACACAAATGAACATGAATATTCAAAAGCCTAAGACACTACTCTCGTCCATGCTCATTATTGGCCTATGTGCATATGGAACACTGGACTAGAACGGTGTTTCATCAAACGGGTCAATACAAAACCGTTCTGGTCGATCAATGAACATGGTGATTATACACTAAAAACGTTACTATTTGTATAAAATAATGATAATCTGAATTAGACAAATCAAAACTGATTTCCCACAGCCAAGTGGGGATTCCTCATAATGCTTTTTGTGCGACAGTAAAGAAACACAAGTTAGGACTTGCATACGCATAGTGATATACAACACTTATTTGTTCGATAAGCTTTAGGACGAACATGGCTGAAACATTACACAAATAATATATCCGCATCGAATAAATAAAGCTGTTTATAACACACAAGAAAAGTTAATATAAAGTTTTAATGTAGGTTATAACAATATTAAAATACCTTGCACTTTCGATTTAAAGATCCATTTGACCAAAGTTATAAATTATTAATGTGTTATCATACTCGGTTACATAGTGAGTGTTGAACCGTAACGAAACGCCACTGGATATTATATTATTGTTTAAATTCTAAAGAGTAGACTTTATTGATCGGTTAGTATTGGTGAATATGAATAAGCGGGTTCGCTTTTACGCCAGCACACAATAAACGTTATAAATATTTCTTTATATTACATGATATTGATTACATATACTGCATTATGAATAAACCGTGTTTACATGATGTTAGTTGATTTAATGTATTAAGCATACAGAATTAACAATATGACTGTAACATGTATAAAGTACACGTCCGCCACAATGCGCAAGAACATCGACATTATTTCAGAATTGTATATGAAATTCCAACGAACGACATCATAGCAGAGGCCCGTCTATTTCATATGTGGGATATTTGCAACATAACAAGTTTCAACGTTATTTTGATGTTTCATTTACTTCAATTCATGTCGGCAGTGTGGTTAATGCAATCTGTACTGGCTGTATCTATTCATTATCTTGATTTGAACACCATTATAACATCATATTAAGTGGAAATAAAAATGTTAGTGCATATATTCTATATCTGTCGCTTAAAAATGAAAATTCATTTTTGTATGCAAAGTCGCAATCAACGAATTTTACATACACATAAACAATGTAAGCATGCACAATATTGCTCCATGGTAAAAGCTAATAAATACATTTTTTTTCTTAAACTGTGATGTAGTAAGGCAAAGTAAACTTTATTACAGTTGTATTGCTCTATCAACGACCGGTATGTTCGGAAGATATCAATGAATATTATATTTTAAAATGCCCCCACCCCACCCCACTAAATGTTACTGAACACAGAAATGAGTATTGTCAGATAGTCAGTATGTGCACTAACACAGCAGGTATGCACTTTGTAACTAAACACAAAACTCTTGTATTCCCTAAATGTCAAATCGAGCGCTATTGTTCGTGAAGGCGACATGTAAAACAATAAAGAAATAGGTCGGACAGTCACACGGAAATCTACTATCACTATAACCACGTAAGGACTATCTACTAAAAAAGTCAAGTTTCCACTGTCACCTAGCACTGCAGTTGAGCGACATTGTTGTTCCACGCAACACGGCATCTTGAGATTTTGATAATTTTTGTCAATTTATTTATAAATCTCAAAATGCAAAAAAAAAACGTAATGGACCACACACTACATGCCATATTAACCCGCATAATTAGATTAAACAAGAGATGTGTTTGTCAGAAACACAATGCCCCCTACTGCGCCGCTTTGAAATAAAATTTCTATTTATCATTTAGCAGGTATAGAAATTATCTCCCTTTAAAGCTTATAACTTCCCTTGGATTGTGTTTTTGACCTTTGAGCTTGAAGGATGACCTTGACATTGACCTTCCACCACTCAAAATGTGCAGCGCCATGAGGTACACATGCATGCCAAATATCAAGTTGCTATGTTCAATATTGCAAAAGTTATGACAAAACTTTAACCAATAATGACAGACTGACAGACAGACAGACAGACAGACAGGCCAAAAACAATATACTCCCTCTTCTTCGAAGAAGGGGGCATAACAATCACAACACCCTTTAACAAAACACAACAATCTATAACTTTAAATTAAAATATTAAAATTATCAGAGATCATACAATTGTTAATACCTTACACAACTAGTTTGCCGTAATACAAAAATCAATACAGTGTAAAATCTCATTAACATCTCGAATTGCAAACATTTATCTTCAACAGTAAATGTGTACCGTACTTACGAAGAACGACGAACAGGCGACGCAATTCCCTCCTTTTATTTCAATATTTTTACAATACTAATCGACCACACTCATGTGTGTCTTCAAGACGAATGCGAAGTTTAAAATCAATCCTGTGACCCACGTGAACAAGAAAATCGTTCGTTATTTGTCTGATATTCATTCCACCATGGATTAAGTTTTGCCTGGTATCAAATTACAAAATGAGATTGGGTTTAACTCTACAAACTTATTTAATCGATATTCAATAGTAATTGTGACAATTGAGGGATTTGAAGCGCGCGTCTATTCGCTATAACTAGTATAAAAAAGTAGAACATGTATTCACATATATGCATTTTAGACCTTATGTTTGGGTTGTACTTGGGGCAATATTTAACTTTATGGTAATTAGCATGTATGGCCGTTAAATTATATTTTACGTCACACGAGTATATCTCAGTTAATATGTAATGCAATCTAAACGTCAAAATATACGTACGCATTTCATTGGTGATTGATTGCTACACACGGAGTTTATATCGCTAATGATATGAAGCTAATTTGACCGGACAATCAACTGACTTTAGTTTGATATTAATGGTACAAATGTAAAAGGACAAAATACAACCTTATTTATCTAAATTAGTCTGTGTACGATGAGTGATGTCGTCATATGGTATACAATTACATGGTCATGACATGTAAGATAAAAATGTATTCTTTGCATTCCTTATTCTTAACTTTAGTATATTCGAGCATCTTGTGAATCGTTTTATATCATAATTAGTTAAGTTTTACGTCGCTCCCATACACGCCTAGAGTTTTGTACCAACCTCATATACTTTGTAATTCAATCCACATAGTCATTCCAGTCGTACGTTGAAAACATCCTGCCCGTAATTGATATTATCAGTGTAGTTACTGGTATTATCCCAAACTTATGTATGTTGTAAATATCAATAAATAAGTTGATCACTTTATTTAAATTGCTTTGACAGGTGAATCTCAGGGTGCTGTATCGGAAGTCGCGGTTGGTGGTCAAGGGTGACTGGCGCGTCCTCGATGACACGCTGGACGCACGTTCATCACAATCACAGTCGTCAATCTCGGTCAAGTAGGCTCTTGGAAACCTCCGTGGTTATTCACCGCAAGCTGTTCGATAAGTGTTTGTTCGATCCCCGGTCCGGCCACATAACTCGTGTGTGGATTGGTCATAAAATATTGTCTGCAACCAATATACCCCTACCTCTGATTAAATAAACCAGTTGTCAGTTGATGACATAAGCATATTTACATACAACAGGTTAACCGGCTATCTCAGAAAAAGTGTGAGTTGGTAAACTTACCACCTAGAAATGACGGAAATACTGTTGAAAACGGCAAAAATCAAAAAATAATAATCGTGGATAACAGTTCATGCAATTCAGCACTGTTCACTTTGGGTCGTGTCGTATAGGCACGCACTGTAACCCTTTAAAATGAACGAAATACATTTATTAACTGATTGTTAGTCTTATGTCGTTTCGTATGGTAATTGAGTCGCGTGCCGTAAATGGAATGTAATCCTTAAAACATAGCATTGTTCGTTCTTGTAAATATGTGTTCCTGTCTATTAATGGCGCTTTTATCACACAGAAGCTTAGACAGATGTGAATTATAATGATGTACGTCAATTCATGCAGTATTATGCGAGGAAATGCATGCAATTATGAGCATGTATAATAGCAAATTGTATGATTATTCTACCACTGATTGTCGGTTCAAATAGCAGCATTTATTGCATCGATTATTTGGATCAATTGTCTCGCATGTTGTTCAAATAGCTCATTAGAACACCCCTGGTGTTTACAATGATTACGATTAGTTATTTAATGTGCATTATAGTTTCTTAAGTAACTTACGTTCTATAAATAGTTCAACACAATAAATTGTTATTTAGAAACGATTTAATGTTAATTGTAACACATTAATATATACAAAATAAAGTAGACTTAACGAAAGTGGAGGCTATTTATTCAGGAAATTGACACACGTGTCACAGTCCTTTTTTACAGTCGTTGAGATGTCTGCTTGTTTAGCACAACGCGACAAATTGATTAAGCGAAAGGTGTAAATATATCAACTCAGTTATTATCATGTTGAGTAAAGAGTCACACACTACGAGCAAACGACGGGTACCAGCCGTTGCGCGCACGTGTCAGCTGCACAGGCACTTTGTGCGAGAGTCTCGTGATGATTTCTAGCATGCCCGAGCTTTGTGACGTCATATTTAATTTCCAAGGAATCCACAGTTTAAAGCAATTATCTTTCATATGCAGTGTCTTTCATATCCAGAGTTTTCACCAAGTATTTGCTGTTGACAACTAGTAAGTCCATAATCTAAGGTAGAGAGATGCAGTCTATTCAGGACGAATGCTTAAATCGCAAAAATACTTTTATATGTTCCTGTATGTATAGTAATCTTATTTTATGTTGTAACTTGTTCTTATGTATCTAATATATAATACTGGTAACTATCAATGAAAACAGTTTTCCTATGTATTATTCATTTCGGGTATTGTTATAAAGGTTGCCATATGCCAATCTCAATCTTAAGGAAATTTAATGTAACACTTTAACATAAAAAAAAGTCAACAAAGAGCATTGTAGCTGATTGCATATACGAAAACGAGGTGAGCGGTTTGACATCTAAGAAAGAACTAGCCACTTATCAAAGTTCACTGGACATCTTTCCCGGCTACTGTTTACAAACATGTACTTGAGTGTTACCCGCCTTCGCGCAAGTTTTCCACTGTAGTCTCTAATCTTTAAACACAACAGTGATTTCTCAGTGGACATCTATGTCCTCCCTGCACACAGGTCGCAAAAAGGATATCATTACGAATGCATTCAACTGAAAACATGTACTCCGGTAAATCAATATGATTAAAGTAAACTATTATTGGTTGATATAATGGACCAGCGTTGTTGATACCGGGGTGATAAGTGGTCATTTCTAAACTCGTTTTTTTTCCCTGGATCAGTCTATTACAGTTCAGCTTTGCTTAACGGTCAGGCAGATAATAGAAATACCGTTAATTGTTGACGGTATGGGCGGGTTGAGCATGCCTTTGAAAGCAAGTGTATTATGAATAAATACTATTTTTGATATCAACAAAAGTTTTTTTTTAGAAGGTAGAGCAAATAAACATCATGCAGTAGAGCAGAAACAATATTCTACAATAATCTACATAGACATATACAAAGTAATAAATCCACATTCAAATCACTGACATGTCCTATGTACATTATATACATTTTTTTAATCGATAATTTTCATTTCGAGCGAAATCATTTCAACGTCAAGCTTGTTCGTTAACTCATTGAGAAAAAAACATATATCATTAATAAATACAACGGCAACTTATATCAGTATGTACAGATAAATGTTTGTGTAAGAAGTAGAAAAAGCATCACATGATAAGCTAGAGCTAAACAACAATTTACAATTAAATACATTTACATGACGTATACAGAGCTAAATAATAGTTCACAATAATAAATTTACATTCACTACACTGACATGACTTGTACTCAACAAATATACATATTATTTGGGCCGCCACTGTATACGTCATCTTAAGAAGGTAGTGTACTCACAGTCATTTTTCAATATTGTGTATAGAATGTGTTAGTTAAACCCATTAAATAATAAATAATTGGTGTAAGTACATCATACAAAATTGTCTTTACACAAGACAAGCATAGTATTCAGAGATATTAATCGGTTTTCTATAGAATGGTGTACATGTTATACCCAGATATAATGATATATTGTCATATTTATACGAAATACAGACAGAGCAATTTAATTTATAATAGACATTGTGGTGCACAAACAGCAAACAGTTATTTGGTGCAACCACAACAATTAAATACAAATACAAATTTGTTGGCTGGAGGCATTGGACATAGTAAAAAAATATATAGATATAGTTTATTTCTTTAATTCACTAAAGATAGTTCAAACCGCTCCAAACGAGTCGAATACGTGTGTGAAGGATTTGTCCAGTTCGTGAACCGCAGTTAAAAAGAGGTGAGGATTTCTGTTTAGCTTTATTTAGGGCGTTTTTGAATGATTGCACGTCTGGTGAATTTTGTATTGTTATGTGCAGTTGATTCCACTCACGTATTGTTTTGGGAAAGAAAGATAAACCATATGCTTGCGTGCATGCTCTGGCATGTCGAATGTGTCTTAATTTGTATCCGTCTGATTGGGTTTGATTTAAATGTGGAATCAGATCTGACATGTATGGTGGTGAGAATCCATGTGTCATTTTGTAAAATAGAAGTAGGCGATGTTGTTTCCTTCGTTCCGAGAGTGTATCCCGTTTGAGGTCGTTCAGTAGCTTTTGGATGTTGCAATATTTTGTTGCTCCTGTACATATACGGGCCGCTTCCACTTGAATTGATTCGAGTTCTTGCTTTAGGTATTCGCTACAGTTGTCCCAGACAACATCAGAGTATTCAAGGGTAGGGCGACTAAGTGAAAATTTCATTTTTTCGAGACAGAAGCGGTTTAGGAAGAATTTAAGCGTCCTGAGGATAGTTGGAGGGTTTAGAACGATCGGATTTTTTTTTGAAGATGGGCGCAACGTTAGCAAGCTTCCAAGAATCAGGGAAATACGAATTGAGCATGAGCTTATTGAAAAAATGTTGAAAGGGGTATAGAAAGTTCGTGTATGCCTTCTTTTAGAATCCTAGGACTGACCATGTCTGGGCCACTTGCCTTGCTTGACCAGAGTTATAAAGTGTACATGTTCTTTGATAAAATGGGGTTCCATCATTTTAAGAGTTATGCATATTCGGATTGGGTGAGTTTTATTAAGTAATTTTCAAAGGATGGGGTTTGTTTGAAACTTTTATATAATTTTCCTTGTGTGTTTGTTGAAGTTGAGTGTGCCATTGGGTTTGAAATTGGGTTAGTAGTTTAGATTTAACTAGGTGCTGTATATTATTTTGTGTTTAAAAAAAAATGGTTTTCCCATATGTTATTTAAGTGTTCTGAGGTGAGAATTTCCATAATTTTATCAGCCCACTTAAAATTAGAGTTTGGTAGATTTATCATGTATTTGTAAATTTGGTTAGATAGTTTCTGTTCTTTGCCTGTTAAGAGTTTGTTCATGAATGTTTGAGCTAGATGTTTTCTGTCATTTAGGAAGGAACCATTGCTAGATAGAGTTATGCCTAGGTAGTGATAACGGTCGATGATCTCGATAGTATTGTTACCTAATTTAAAATTAAAGTTCTGTAATTGCATAGCACCGAATATTACAGTTTTAGTTTTGTTTAAATTCACAGTAGTAATAGAAAATGTCTAGACTGTTTTGGAAATCGGTTTTTGATATTGATAAGATCACAGTGTCGTCAGCATAGAGAAGGACAAGAAGTTTTAGCCACAGGGATAAGTCCATGGGATTTGTTAACTCTATGCCAATCGAGCCATACACACGCACACGCGCAGGCACACACACACACACACGCACGCACGCACGCACGCACGCGCGCGCGCACGCATATATACCGCAAAATACGCACGCACACATATATACCGCAAAATATTCAACTGCTCATTCTCTACAGTGACAGAATTAAATAAGAAGATTATATATGTTGAGTTGTTTTAAGTGTATGGCCACACGTAAAAGTAACACATGTATAACACGGATTTTCTGAAAATATGCCATCGTAGATCTTGCACTGTTACAAGCTTTGATAATCGTACAATTGTAATGACAGATCTTGTTTTACAATTTTTGATTATTATGTACAAAACGACATGTATATGAATATACCTTGTAGGAAAAAATGCATATATATATATATATATATATATATATATATATATATATATATATATGAAAAAATAACCCGTGCATTGCACGATCAATTAACAATTAAACTGTTGTCCTTTTTTAGCGGACTAGTCCTTTATTTATAAGAACTTCCACACAATAGTACCACTATACTACTTACTTATCGCGCGCGATTAACATGTCTTCGAGATAACTTTTTATATTTAAAAAAAAGGACTTTAGTTAGCGTTCATAAATACGAGAACTATGAACGTAGCATCCATTCAATAAATACTTCATAACATATACTATATTTGTGAAAATATAACACCGTCTAAACAGTCGATGTGCTGCTGTATGACTGAGGCACTTATATAAGTGTATATTTGATCATTATTACAGCGAACACACACGTGTAGTTGAAGTAGTATGTATTCGATTATTACATAAATAGTCTGTCATAAATATCCCACAGTTCAATTACGGAACTGCCTTCCATGATCATTCGTTGTCGCATCTCTATAATTATCTCTTTGATGCGACTATTCATCGCATTCGGGATGAAAAATGAGTCATGCAACATACCGTTCTCATCATAACAATTGAAGCATCTGTTGAATTCCACCATCTGCAGCATCTCAATCTCCATCTTTCTACGGCTGAACCACAACATCGGCTCCGGGGACGCAACAATAGCCCTTCGTATCTTCTCCAATCTAAGTATTACTCTGGGGCCGTCCGCCATCATGTCTTTGATATCTGCTACCCATTTACGCTGCAGCACATCCTTTATACCACAGGCTTTCATTAAATTCCGCTCAGGAATCATGTAGTACGACAGATGTTTTTTGGCAATAGCATTCCTTAATTCTCTCAGAGCGTCATGCAGCCAGTAAAACAAACTGCAAGGTTTAAATCGTGTCTGTGGATAACGTTCACTTTGCCATAATACTATGTTTTTCAGTATGAAGGATGTAATTTCTTTATTATTTGGCTTCAGAATATCTTTGAGTATCATTTTAAGTATGACATACACTTTCGCTTGAGTGTCATTAAGGTTGTTAACGAGTTCTGCCTCACCGGTGTTGAAGCAAATCCTCCATTCCATGTGCTTGAATTCACTTCCCTTAAATCCGACCGGGGTTAAATATGCTCCTAACGATACGACCTTCCGAACTGCGAGTGGTGATGGCCAATGACGGGGTCTGGCAGCCCATCTTTGCAGGATGCTGGGACAGAGACAACGTAGTGCGTATACTTTGTCCGTATGCAACGTCTCACCATATACTTGCGGCAGTGACGGCCCCGCGCGTTCCTGTTGCACCACTTTGATGACTGAATGGAGTTGAACTCTTGTATTGAGTTGATGTCTTGTAGTAAGTGCAGCAAATTCATCTAACCATACACTACTACTTAATAGAAAGTTTCCATATCCATCGCCACACAGAGCATTGTAAAGTGGAATGCAGAATCTAGATCCTTGTCTCTCTAATAACAATCTGCAGTGTCCGGGATACACACGTGTATCCATCCTAAACAGATGTACGTCGTGTGGTACGGTGTGAAGATTGATACCAGCTTCCACACAGAGGGCACCGTTTAGCACTTTTAAAAAGTCCGTGTCGCTTTCTAAATGACAGGTCAGCCCCTCTGCCTTGCTGCCAGCACTGATTGTAGTAACATCACTATGTCGTTCATTGAAAAGCCTATCATGTTCCTTGTGCGTCTCAACACGCCACCGCCTGATCTCCTCGCCGTACCCCAGCCTGGTCATTATAGTACATATCTCCATGGACATGCTTTCGACATGCTCCTGGAAATAACGGAAGACGATCTTTATGTCAGTTTAAGGTGCTCATTTTCATGTTATTAAAAGTATACGCACATGAAAAACTACACGTTTCTACAGTTGTTTGAACTATTGTTTATTCAGATGACATAAATGTGTGTTTATTATAAATGGAGCGTAATGTATTCCAATTTACTTTTATCAGCATGGATAGTTATAAAATAATACTTTAAATAGTATGAGAACAAAACAAGAGTAAACCATTTTTGAATGATTTTATATCATTGTTTGTATTTAGGTACATGTTTGAAGATTAAGTAACACAAGTAGTATTGATAGAAACGCAGACGCACCTCTTTTATATGGATATTACTCATACATATATTGAAATTTTATACTATAACAGTAACATATTTGTACTAATGACGAAGGGATATTTATTAATGAGTTTTGTCATAACAATGCGAATGTTTGTACTTTTTTAAAAGCTGGATAGATTGAGGACAAAAACGACGCATCCTTAATTAATAACTTTGAACACAGACTAATATCGAATTAGACTCGAAGTATAGCTGTCTATAAAATACAATAAAGGTTATCAGATGATTCGGGAATCACTTCTTAGATATTATTAAAAAGCCGCCAAATAATCCCGCCAAGCTAATTACGTGCGGTTATTCTTAGAATTTTTATTTATTTTTTATCGTTGCATAATACGGAGTTTGAATTGTAATTCCAATATGGACAATTTTGTTTAACATATAAAGCGAATTGAATATGGTATAATGACTTAACATAAACACTTTCACTCTCTGAGTTACTCGTAGGTGACAACTGCGACGACAGCGCAAACCCCTGTATGAAGCTTTAGCCACAACGGTACGGTCAGGTCGACAACGGTTTACAGATTAAAAAACCGACCCCATGTTATATATAAGATATATAAACGCATGCAACATGTCAATAGGTATCCAATTTTGAACCAGTATTATGACTTAAATGTGGAAGCTCAACTTATCGTTTCTTTTAAAATATATCTTCCTTTTTTGTCAAAATTATGTGGATTTTTTTCTAATTGGATTATAGACAATATTTATCATTCGACCATATAGTTTATGGCTGAGGTCATTTCTGACGTTAGTTGTCCCGTGATTATTTTAATATTAGGATATTATGACGCTGTTCAATTCACTTGCATTTGCTTTAAAAAATGATTTATGGACTTTTCAAAGTATTTTCTGATGGTGGAGAAAGAGTAAAATGATAAGGTCTACAGTGGAGACTGATACATACGATACCCTTTATATTTACGTGTGGATAAGTATGAATGCATTCAAATTATTTAAGTTTATTAACACGTTTAGGACCAGCTTACTTCATGCCATTAAATCATTTTCATTCATTTAATTGTTTAAAAATGGACATCTTAAAATAGAAAAAAATACTTTTAATACAAGTTGTATTCACCATTCAATATACGATAAAAAACATTATCCGTGCAATTGCAGCCAGGAGTAATTTTTTTACAACAAATTGAGAAAAAGTCTTATGTCGAGTTTGTTTGCGTTCATTTCGGTGGAACGATTGAAATTTACCCCTTGAATAACTGCCAATAATATTAAAGTAACACACACGATCATCTAAATGACCATTACAGTGTCCACAAATTATTACATTGATAGACAAATAATTATTTATTTGCTTATTCAAACTATGCAAATACGAATTCCTTAGTTCATGTTCTTTAAATGGAATAATCACAAAAGTACACGTCAACGTTTTAAACCTCGAACGGAGGTTAACATCATCAGAACGTAGAATTCAGTAATATACACGTATAACTGTATTCACCTATATTATATTTTCGAAATCAACATGTACAATTTTGTAGTTTGAAACATTAATTAACAAACTAAAGTTTGGAGAACCTAATCGATATTTCTTTCATTTTCAATTCACTGTTAAATCTTAACATCGATTTCGATCGATAGCAGACGAAAGCTTGGTATTCTAACTCTCACTAGCTTAACGCTCAAAATTATTTAATACATAATACAATTATTACCCGAAAGTGACGGTTATACAGGCCCCTGGTTGAAAGCTTTCAGTCTCTGAGACTCACCTGAGAGTGACGACTGTACAGGCTGCTGTGTCTGGGAACGCTTTCAGTCCCTGCCTTACCTGAAAGGGACGACTGTACAGTCTGCTGGGTCCCTGAACGCTTTCAGTCCTTGACTTACCCGAAAGTGACGACTGTACAGCCTGCTGTGCCTGGGAACGCTTTCAGTCCCTGACTTACTCGGGAGTGACGACTCTACAATCTGCTGTGTCTGGGAACGCTTATAGTCCCTGACTTAACCGAGAGTGTCGACTGTACCGGCTGCTGTGTCTGGCAACGCTTTCAGTCACTGACTTACCCAAGAGTGGCGACTGTACAGATTGCTGTGCCTGGGAACGCGTTCAGTCCCTGACTAACCCGAGAGTGACGACTGTACAGTTTGCTGTCTCTGGGAACGCTCTCAGTCTCTGATTTACCCTTGAGTGACGACTGTAAAAGCTGCTGTGTCTGGGAACGCTTTCAGTCTGTGACTTACCAGAGAGTGACGACTGTACAGTCTTCTGTTACTGGGAACGCTGTCAGTCCCTGACTAACCCGAGAGTGACGACTGTACAGTCGCTGTTCCTGGGAACGCGTTCAGTCTCTGACTTACCCGAGGGTGACGACTGTACAGGCTGCTGTGTCTGGGAACGCTTTCAGTCTCTGACTTACCCGAGAGGGACGACTGTACAGTCTGCTCTGCCTGGGAACGCTTTCAGTCCCTGACCTACCCAAGAGTGAAAACTCTACAGTCTGCTGTGCCTTATAACGCTCCCATTTCTGACTTACCATAGAGTGACGAATGTACAGTCTGCTGTGTCTGGGAACGCTCCCGTTTCTGACTTACACGCGAGTGACGACTGTACAGGCTGCTGTGTCTGGGAACGCTTCCAGTCTCTGACTTACCCGAGAGTGACGTCTCTGGGAATGCTTTCAGTCTCTGGCTTACCCGAGAGTGACGACTGTACAGTCTGCTGTGCCTGGGGACGCTTTCAGTCCCTGACCTACCCGAGATTTACGCTGTACAGCCTGCTGTGTCTGGGAAAGCTTTCAGTCTCTGAATTACCCGAGAGTGACGACTGTACAGAATGCTGTGTCTGGAAACGCTTTCAGTCCCTTACTTACCCGAGCGTGACGACTGTACAGGCTGCTGTCTCTGGGAATGCTTTCAGTCCCTGACTTACCCGCAAGTGAACATTGTACAGGTTGCTGTCTCTGTGAACGCTTTCAATCACTGACTTACCCGAGAGTGACGTCTGTATAGTCTGCTGTGCCTGGGAACGCTTTCAGTCACTGACTTAACATAGAGTGACACATGTACAGTCTGCTTTGCCTGGGAACGCTTTCAGTTCCTTACATACCCGAGAGTGACGACTGTTCAGGCTGATGTGTCTGGGAACGCTTCCAGTCCCTGACTTACCCGAGAGTGAGGACTGTTGTCGCTGCTGTGTCTGGGAACGCTTCCAGTCCCTGACTTACCCGAGAGTGACGACTGTTCAGGCTGCTGTGTCTGGGAACGCGTCCAGTCCCTGACTTACCTGCGAGTGATGACTGTTCAGGCTGTTGTGTCTAGGGACGCGTCCAGTCTCTGACTTACCCCAGAGTGACGACTGTTCAGGCTGCTGTGTCTGTGAACTCTTCCAGTCCCTGACGTAGCCAAGAGTGACGACTGTTCAGGCTGTTGTGTCTGGAAATGCTTCCTGTCCCTGACTTACCCGAGAGTGACGACTGTTCAGGCTGATGTGTCTGGGAACGCTTCCAGTCCCTGACTTACCCGAGAGTGAGGACTGTTGAGGCTGCTGTGTCTGGGAAGCTTCCAGTCCCTGACTTACCCGAGATTGACGACTGTTCAGGCTGATGTGTCTGGGAACGCTTCAAGTCTCTGACTTACCCGAGAGTGAAGACTGTCAAGACTGCTGTGTATTGGTACCTTTTAAGTACCTGACTTACTCGAGGATGACGACTGTTCAGGCTGATGTGTCTGGGAACGCTTCAAGTTCCTGACTTAACTGAGAGTGAAGACTGTACAGGCTGCTGTGTCTGGGAACGCTTCAAGTCCCTGACTTACCCGAGAGTGAAGACTGTCAAGACTGCTGTGTATTGGTACCTTTTAAGTACCTGACTTACTCGAGGGTGACGACTGTTCAGGCTGATGTGTCTGGGAACGCTTCAAGTTCCTGACTTACCTGAGAGTGAAGACTGTACAGGCTGCTGTGTCTGGGAACGCTTCAAGTCCCTGACTTTCCCGAGAGTGAAGACTGTACAGGCTGCTGTGTCTGGGAACGCTTTAAGTCTCTGACTTACCCGAGAGTGAAGACTGTGCAGGCTGCTGTGTCTGGGAACGCTTCAAGTCCCTGACTTACCCGAGAGTGAAGACTGTCAAGACTGCTGTGTATTGGTACCTTTTAAGTACCTGACTTACTCGAGGGTGACGACTGTTCAGGCTGATGTGTCTGGGAACGCTTCAAGTTCCTGACTTACCTGAGAGTGAAGACTGTACAGGCTGCTGTGTCTGGGAACGCTTCAAGTCCCTGACTTTCCCGAGAGTGAAGACTGTACAGGCTGCTGTGTCTGGGAACGCTTTAAGTCTCTGACTTACCCGAGAGTGAAGACTGTGCAGGCTGCTGTGTCTGGGAACGCTTTAAGTCCCTGACTTACCCGAGAGTGAAGACTGTCAAGACTGCTGTGTATTGGTACCTTTTAAGTACCTGACCTACTCGAGAGTGACGACTGTACAGGCTGCTGTATCTAGTCTCGGACTCTGTACACCCGATGCCTCCTTCTGCCATTCGTGGAATGCTGGAAATAGATCAATACCATAAACAGGCACTATGCACAGTAAGTATATACGTTATTGTTTAGATAGATTGAATGTAAATGTATTTACTTTATGAGTGTTTAAATTTGGATAACCTCGCAAAAACGTGTCTCCAAAACGTTAAATTTGATCTTTACATTATTATGTCGCATTAAATATTATGAAGCCATATATTACACACATTTACCTGAATATTTAATCGGCTTAGTCACTTCTCTCCTTCAGGTTTATATTAAATGGGCCTATGCGTCTGTGGAACACTGAAAAAGAGCGATATTTCATCTAACGGATCAAGACAACAGAGTCCTGGTCGTATTAATAAACCTGGTGGCAAACTACCGACAGCGTTAAATTATATTTACAATAATAATTTGAGTTATACAAATGAACACTAATTTTAAAACCAAGCGGGGATTCCCCATGATGCTATTATTAGACATTGAAAAAAAAACAGTTTTAACGCAAATCGATCTACAACAATAAATTGTTCGATAAATCGAGTAAAAAAAAGACATTAACATGAAAAAAAAAAATATCCGCCTCTACAAAATAAAATTGTTTATGGAACACAACCAAACTAAATCTACAGTTTAAAGGTTGGGTAGTTGACAATATGAAAATAAATTGCACTTTCGATTTCAAGATTAATTCGACCAAAGTTTTAAATTATAAATGTGTTAACAAGTAAAGTTTCAATTATAATTCCTTCCTTCTGCATCGACTAATTTAACTGTTATTGTTGTCACTCACCTCAAACACATATCACAATCAAACACATTTGAAATGTTCGGTTGTATATGCATGCACTTTCGACTTAAAACATTCAAAATTAATTTCTGATTAGTAAAGCTATGCGATGTGTCGCAAATATACATTCGCCGTTAATATTATTCCATGGTTATTTGAAATAAGATATATTTTACTTTAACAATGTAAAGAGATAATATTTAATCTACTTACGGAACAAATATGCGCGAATGGAATTTCCCATGTTGTAATAACCTCGCTTAACTACCTCCGTCCACGGTCAGGTGATTAGGGCATTCTTTAAATAGAAATGACGTAAACGATATTAATTGAAAATAACTCAAAATGGAAATTTTCCTTTAATACAATTACTGGATATAAAAGAGAATAATTATGTCCTGGTTATGTTTCTGTAGTTTCATTATAATTGTTTACATTCTTTTCCTATACAATGTAACTGTTATGCAGTATTCGGGGAGATAGAGCAAAATGGAATCGAAACACTTCTTCTGTAACGACTGAATCTTGAATCCGATTACGTCATATTAAAGATCTCGTTCTCACGAACACAGCAATATGATAAACTCATTTTTGAAAAAATGGAGATTGAGCACTTTAGCAATAAAGCGACGATCGTTATGGTAAAACGCATCAAATGTCATTGTATTAAATAAACAATTAATAGTTAAGTTTGCATAAAACAAAAAATCCACCGATTTGCATCTTCTTAGCAGGTGTCTGGTATTCCAAATTGCTTCATGTATTCCGAATCGCAATAATGGTAGTATTTGGTTACAGCAACCTTATAATAGTATCGAACCGGCTTTACCCATTTCTGTTTTTCATTACACTTATATTGCATGTATATGTGATTGTTTTGCGTGTTTAACTGGCGTGGTACTTCGACGTAATCTTTTTTGTTTGATTGGTTGGTTTTCATGTACCTTTCGCTTTCTAGAGCGGTACACACTTCGTTACGCCGTCTTTTTAATCTTGGCATCCTCAACATATATAACTGTCGTCCTGATATCTGGAAATAGTAAGCATAGTACTCCGTTAAGTAAGCATAGTATTCCGTTTGATGCATATTCAAACATAAGTATGTTCATATGTGTTAAAATAAACAGGTAAGAATTACACTGTAATAATAATAACGTCGAATGTCTTATATTACACACACTAAATGTAAGCGTTAAGTATGTGAGAAAACATATAATAATAAATAAATATAATATAACAATTAATAAAAATATTAAAAAATGATAACTCTTGATTTCCTCAAGTGAAAATGTTTTCCAAAACATTCGAACCAATGCGGAATTCATTCATGACAGTTATTTCGCATAAAAAAAAATCTAACATAGGAAAGAGCTGTTTATCATTTGGAAGTCAGGTCCAAAAATGGGCTTAAAAGGAAGTTAGTTAAAAAAGGGGGGTTAACCCGTTATAATTAAATGAATTAATAGACATAAAACGCGTCGAGATAATTCAATAATCGTGGTTTATGTTATAGTTTACTGTAAACTTGCACAAATACTGTTTATTATGATAGAAAATGATATTCGAACATCCAAAACCTCGAAGGTCAAGAAATTAAACAACAAATTTGTGGACGGTTTTGCTTCAATAACTTTTTTATTCCGCCTCTACGGCATTGAAACAAAAAACCGAGGGGAGCACAAACACCGTAGGGCCGAAAGGGCTTATTCATTTAAAAGAAATACAAATATAAACTGGCTTACCGGGTGAAAATATCCGCTACTCCTTCACGAAAAACACGAAAACGACGCCATCTTGGAAGTTTAGTTCCAACTAACCTCACTTAAACCCGGTATGCTCCCGTATACACATGTCCCCTGAGAGTGGTGTCATTCAAACACAAAACATATCTTTATATTGACGTGAACCCATAGGCCACGTTTGGTAACTCTAGTCAAAATGTGTTTAACTTAATGGCCATTTTACACTTACAAATTTAAATATGCACTATAAAGGCTATAAGATGTCTTTCGATTAACTAGTTTCTCATGGGTGGCTTATGGATTTCTTTCAAACGAAAAAGATGTTTTCTTCATATTGAATGATTCTCTAGGCCAAGTTTGGTTACCCTAGTTTTGATTTTTTTTTTAAATAATGGACCATTCTTCGTTAAGAAATGTACAAAATATGGAGAAATTATACCGTCCGTGTATCGGTGAGCTAGTTTCTCAGAAATGGCCTGGGGAATTTTATTCAAAATTAAAACATGTAATTTTAAAAATAAACGGCACAATACGATGGTTATAGATAAATGATAAAATTAACGCAGGACGCCTGGTCAAATAAAATAGTACGCAGTACGTTCGGGGGAGGGGGTGTTCACGCACCGTATAGTCACGGATTTAATTGACTTGTCGCGTATGTCGTGTCTTATCGACATTAAAAGGACCGTAATACTCGAACTATAACATTTTCGTTGGTTGTGTTTCCTGAATTCTTACTTAAAGACTGTTTACATGTTATCATGCATATTTCTTGCCAACACAGGTCGTTTACTTATTTCGTTTTTCTTTGCTAATAAAACGATGGAATCAATATCTTCCACATCATCGGAACATCAAGTGACACATACACAGAAAAAAATAATTGATTAAAACACATGTATAGCGCTTGAATTTGTTGCAACAACACGGTTATTGTTCAACCATGATGCCACTCTAAATCTTCTGCATTATTATTTAATTTATTTTGCTGTTACATAAAAGATCCGTTTTATATAGAAATTGAAATATTGTATCATGTTATTATTTTGCATTGTCTTCACTTCAGCTGGTCAATGGTCACGTTTAAAATATCCAGTTACATATTGGTGTATGTCCATTGATAATGTGTTTTTTTTATCACGCAGTAGCTTTGCTATATTTTATTACATGTACATCAATAAATGCATGATTTGGGACGTAATACACACACTGATGCTCATGTTGTATGCCAGCGTGAATGATTATTCTACTAGTCATCGTTTGTAATAATAAACATCAATTGAATGGATTATTTGGATAACTTGTCCGGTAGTAAAATCTTTAATTAGAAAACCCCTCTAATTACACTGATCGCAATTATCAGTTATTAATTATCTCATGTGCATTCTAGTGTCTTTAGTTACTAGTAACTTTCCCTATAAGCATCCATATCTTGAATCATACTGTTATACATTCTTTATAACCGATACTTCCTGTATGTGATTACATTTAATTCTGACAATTTGTTATCATTTACCATTATTGTACATACTAATAAGTATTGCATACATGAATTTAAATAAATAACATTTTTGATCTGTAAAACCTTCAACACAATAGCAATTGAATTTGTATACAAAAAAATATAGTATACCTAGCGTTTGTGGATGCCGCTTATTCAGTATCTAGACACACGTGACACAGTGCTCATTGCACATCGTTGAATATGTCTGCTAGTTCAGCACTTTACGCGTATTGTGCGAATAACAAATCAATTTGAATGGTGTTGAGTATACAGCCATCAAAATTGCAGTCTGACAATTTCTGGAACATTCTTATCTACTCAATTTATAAATGAGTATTCCGTCTCGAATAAAACACTTTATTCAACGCAAAAATTGTGGTCAGTTTACCGTACAGATTGGGTTCCCTCCGGCTAATGTTTGCTAACCCAGGGTTTGACGGTTAGTCTGTTTGCACCCATAGTATAAATTAGGATGCACACATTATTAAAATCGAACTTAATAAAAAAAATCATTAATAGTAATTTCATTTGCACATGTAATAAAATCGTTAATGGACTTAATCAATACAATGAGATGTATGTTTTTTCTTTTACATTTGTTACTTTCAGATTCCTCCTCCGGCTTTGCCTCTACAGATCTCTCCGACGCCGAGTCAGATTGATAACGTGCCACGAGTTAAAGTTCCGGGCTTAACTTTCCAAGTAGAGGTTATAACAAAGTGTTTCAGAAGGTGCGCGTGCGTGTCCGTTGCATGGGAACCTTTTACGAGAATCTCTGAATGATGCCCGAGATGTGTGACGACATATTTAATGTCGGACTGGAAGCAGTTTATGTGTACTGAGTAAGGCTATCCTCGCTATTTGCAAATAATATAGTAGGCGTCAAATGTATTGATTCAGTTATATAAGTAAATCATTAAAAAGTTACTAATATGTATTTACGATTGTCTTTCTACTAGTTGAATACGCTTAAATAATCGGATCAATTTCGTGTAAAATTAATAAGTAGTAGTTTCTGTTTCAGAGTGTTATACCAACTTATTATTAACCTCCTTCATAAGATAAGACTCTTGCATTTCTAAATTTGGATGTTCCGTCAACAATCCCATGCGAAAGTACGAACCAGAAGTAATCCGAATATTGGTTCGTAAAGCCTGGGTCTCCAACTATCAATGACGTCACCGTGACTGGTCTCTTATGCAGAGCATATCAGTTCAAACTCCGGGATCTGCAACAAGCCTGCTGGGAACACATCGATGCTCATCTAGAAAGCGGATGCTGAAAAGTATTTATCGCAGCATCCTGAGTAAAAATCAGGGATGTATATTAGAGGGATCCGCAACTCCATGCATAAATCCAATAACGGCGAAAATATGCTGTCGTGGCTGATAATCCAGTTAGACAAGCCGATAATTATTGATTTTATCGACAACGCGTAATAGCTTAACGGTGTTAACCGAGATGATACTTGACCTTGGTAATTCAAATCCCGATTGTCACGTCATTTATTATTCAATATTTAAAATGTTACCCATTTTAGAAAGCTGAAATGTTGCTCTTTCTAAATATCTAATTTATATGTCAATGCATAACATATTTAAAAAGATATGACGAGTTAAACACAAAGTAATTACGTTTTGTCTTCCAACTGCGGCTTAGTTTCGGGTAAAAATATCGCCACCTTCACTGTAAAATATATTATTGCTTTGTCATTTTTAGTCAGAAATTTGACAAATGACATTCATTAGAAAGTTTATAGTTTGACGTTTTTTTCTGTGATATTTTCAATTGCTTATTTGAACTATTCAAGTTATTGCGCCGAGTTAAAATCAAAACTTTTACTAGCAGCCGCGGTCGATTTCAGCGGCTGCGAGACGCGATCTTCAATTTTAGATCACCAAATTATTACCATTTTTAATTAAATATTTAAGAAGTAACCATCGTTCGAAAGCTTGGAAGTTGATTGTTTATATTAAGTAATTTAATAAGAAAGCAGATGAAAAATAATTCGGAAATCGCGATACTTATTTTTTTTCTTAAGATGAAAAGCAGAAAAAAATAACTTAGCTGATCTGGTCTGTTTGTGTACTTAAATCCTAGTTAACTCGTGCATTTTTTATTGTCCTAGTTCCAGGACTTGTATAAAATTCAATTTTGACGAGTTGTGTGTGTGGATAGCTACAGGACGTTACGTCATCCGACACGAAAGAAGCGGTCCTTTGATGTCGGGTAGAGCACAGCTGTGTGGCATGTCCAGTGTTATTTTAAGCACGCTTGGGAATTTTGACAGGACCTTGACATGTGGTTTATGACTGGGACATGTTTGCATAGATTATCAAGTGTGTTATAAGCATTCATGGTTAAAATGAGATCACGAACGTTTATGTGTTCTTATGAAGAAATAATTAAACCTATACAAAATGGATAATAGTTGCGTTTTGGGATTACCGAATCTGGCTGGTCAGGTTGGTATGTGTTTCTTAAGTTACTAGAACATATTCGCAAATAAACGGCGATTACATTTATTTGTGACTTATTTGTCACCATTGATTACTATCTCGATGATTTTGTGACAAGCAAGCGACTGTTCATTTCGGAAATCGCGATACTTATTTCTTTGTGTTCTCAACCGCGTAAGATACTGCATCTGAAATTTCTGCCATTTTCCCCCAAATTCCAACTTAAATAGCATTAAAATCACTGGGTAGAAACACACAATTGTTTTTGCAAGCCATTCAGTAACATGAGTTTAGTTAATTTGCAGCTTCCATTTATATTTTAAAGATGTTTAAATACACTTGATGCTTCGTCCAAAATATACCATAATATAAACTCACTGTTGCGCCTACAATTCTGCCATTTTCCCTCAATGT
>VMBQ01002580.1:35827-115438 GCA_007657795.1 Dreissena rostriformis | reverse complement strand
ATTCATACTTCCATAGTAAATACATTTTATGATTGTCATCTGATTCATACTTCCATAGTAAATACATTTTATGACTGTCATACGATTCATACTTCCATAGTAAATACATTTTATGACTGTCATACGATTCATACTTCCATAGTAAATACATTTTATGACTGTCATATGATTCATACTTCCATAGTAAATACATTTTATGACTGTCATACGATTCATACTTCCATAGTCAATACATTTTATGACTGTCATACGGTACATACTTCCATAGGACGAGCCGATGTAGGCGTTGGGGTTGCCCACGACCTCTATCTGCAGTTTCCAGTGACCAGACGGGTTCTCTCCCCAGAAGTGCACCGACAGAAACGCCCAATCACTAAAACCCTTAGACCTAGCAATGAAGAAACTTATAGAAATAACTGTATCTTTTACTTTATAGAATATGATTTTGGTTATCCATTAAAGTACAATTTCAAGTTCTTAAGCCAAAATATTGAAATCTTTATTAGTATTTTAAATACTAATATTATTTTAATACAAAATTGTCCAGGTTAAAATTATGTGCTTTTCAACCAAGTTCTTTTTTTTTCAGCATCTGATTTCAAATACTTTTGGAAAGAAATATATTACAATTATAAGAAAGAGACATATTGAAAAAGTGTTGGTTTTGAGTTTGTTTTGTTATCAAAACTTTTGGATTGTTTTTGATTTGTATCCTTGTTTTTTTACTCTATAAACCAAATACTACTTGTAATGCTTCGTTTCGCATGTCATCGATCTATTATACATAAGAAAACTAATTTCCTGAAATTGTGTATCTTGTTATAAGACCATATAAACATACTTGCTATATAACAAAGCTTTAAAGAACAAGCATTCTTATTGGATTATATTAAAAATTGAGACCAACTGTGCGGTGCTTAATTTTTATAGTAAACATCAAAAACATTGCTAGAAACGTCAAAACGTCAGACATTTTACAACCTTGAATCACTTTATATAAATTATGAATTTCAGGCAGATATTTCTCAAATTGACCGAGGCTATCTTAAGCTTACAATTATCATACGGTGAAAAAGTTTGCATTAATAATGTTTTAAAACCAAATTACAAACTGTAAAATCACTAAATTCTTGAGGTACAAATTTCGAGCAATATCAATCGCTGAAATACCTGCATGGTCATTCATTTGTGGATAATCAATTTTGAAAAAAAAAGTTATACCCAAATGAAAAAGATCAACATTTTAGGAACCATTTAGGCACATTTTGAAGAACGGTTGATATTTGTGGTGGCTGGCACAAGTTCGCACAAAGGCATGAACATGAAAATTAGACCTGAGCGAAATTTAGTGATTTCACAGAATTACATATTATTTATTGCCAAATTGTTTGTAGGATAATCACAAAACTGATATACAGCTTGCAGCATTAAAATCAAGCGCTAATTTTGACTCACAAGATAAAAAACTCAATCTGGTTGTCCTTAAAGAAAGGTCGCAGTGGTGTAATGGATTTGGTGTCCGCCTAGCGACACAGAGGTCACAGGTTGGATCCCCACTGTGGGAGCGTTCTTTAGATCTCCCACAAAGACACCAAGTACTGGTTCTTAGTCCCAAGAAATGGACTCGAGAGCGTTTCAAATAAGTAGTAAATGCAATCTAGCTAAAATAAATAGATTTTAACTAAAGAAAGGTTAAGAATTCGAGGCCAGGGTTTAATTTACAAGCCCACCTGTCACTGTCATTAGGTCGCTGAGGAAGGATCGTGGATTTAGTCCCAGACGGAGATGTGAGGTGGATAACAATATCACCGCGCCGCTTGCTCTTCAGCGTGATCTTCGCCTGGACATGCTCCAGGAAGTTGACAGCATCGGCTGTGCCGGCGCAAGCGTTTGTGTTCAACACTTCCTCGTATCCGGTATCTGGTATGAGCCTGGGACAGAAATTCACATTCACCTATTTCAAAATATGCCAGTATTTATGTTTTGTTCAGATACCATTTTCTGACTAACAATTCTTCTGACTCTCAAACAATTGTACATTTCGCTTTATGTAATGCACAATGTAAGAGGATCTATGTTTAGCACAGACAAAGAAAAATATTATAAGTATTAAGCAATCAACTTTATTTTAATGGGCCTTGCTCTGGGAACATGGGGCTAATGAATGTGCGTAAAGTGTTGTCCCTGATCAGCCTGTGCAGTCCAAACAGGCTAATCAGGGAGAACACTTTATGCTTTGATGGAATTTTTCCTTTAAAGGAAGTCTCTTCCTTAACCCAAATACAGTCAAGGCGGAAAAAGTCGTACCTGATAAGCCTGTGCAGACTGCACAGGCTAATCTGGGACCATACTTTACGCACATTCATTAAGCCAGATCAAAGCCAAATAAATACTATTCAGAATGTTGTAAGACCCTACATTGAGACTTCAAGTCTCAATTCAACTCACAGTTTTGCCTTGCTGGTGCTCACATTCTCTGACTGGATCGTGCAGATATGCTGGGCGGGAACGTTGGTCCACTTCTCCGCGAGGTTCACCATTTCTGTAGCGTCCATCAGACCATAGCCATAGCGCAGGCTCACTGTGAAGGCAACACAGAGGACAATTTAGAACAGATTCTCGTAATGAAACTTGCGTGAATAAAATGGATACAAGTTTTACGTTAATATCAAGTCAAATATGTACATTGCGCTCTGCTGGTAAAAAAAAATTCTTATGCATTTTAAGTATTACAAACAATAAACAAACTAAGTAATACCATTAATTTAGTGTTGAATTCACAAACAATCTGGATTGTAGCTGTTCCAATATGCAAATACTGGATCTCATTGTGTAATTAGCATTAAGAACGTTGACATGTTTAATGACTTTATAGTTTCCTCTTCTAAGCTAGCTATAATCCCGATCATTGAAAATTTACAGCACAAAACTTACTTACTAATTTTTATATAATAGTAACAATTCATAACAATCCAAATGATATTTCTAGAAAGCATGAACATTTTTCATGTAAATAATATATTTCAATGCTATCCATTATGAAGAGAAAAGCTAGACGGTGCATTGAGCGCCAAGGTTACATCTGAGCCTTGCTCTGGGGAAACCTGGCTTAATGCATGTGAGTAAAGTGTCGTCCCAGATTAGCCTGTGGAGTCTGCACAGGCTAATCAGGGACGACACTTTCCACTTGTATTATACTTTTTGTTTACAGGAAAAAAATTCTTAGCAAAAATCTAGTTAAGGCTACAAGCGTCGTCTCAGAAGAATGTGGAGACTGCGCAGGCTAATCTGGGATGACACTTTAAGAACATGCATTAAACCCTGATGTCCCTGAGCGAGGTTCATCTCTATTGACACTCAGTAACACGAACCTTTGCGTCCGACTCCGTTTGTGATCCAGTCTCCGTCTGGCAGAGGTCTGGAGGTCATCAGTGTGATGTACTGAACATCTCTCCAGGTCAAACCAGGGCTGAGGGAGTAATATAGGGGTTAGGAACATCATTGTCATCATAACAAAAAAGGTCATCAGCATCAGCATCGTTATCATCCTCATCACCCAAATCCCCTTTATCATCATCAACATCGTCATTATTTTATTCCCATTATCTTTATCCTCCTCCTCATCATTATAATCATTATAATTCACCTCCATATCATCATCCTTATCATCAGCAGGAGAAGCACCATAACAACTGACAGCTGTTTAAAATTATGATTTTTAATATAATAAATAATGTATAACCCTTTGAGCGCTGGAACCGGATTTTGAAGGCCTTTGCAAACAGTTTGGATCCAGATGAGACGCCACAGAACGTGGCGTCTCGTCTGGATCCAAACTGTTTGCTATTCTGATAGTATTCTTTGAAAAAAAATCGAAGAAAATGCTAATTTTATAAATTCAGCAGACAACATTTTAGCAGACGACAAATTTCCCAGCATGCAAAGGGTTAACTCACATGATTTATGAATATGAGCCTAGCCCTGTGGAAACAGAGCTCAATGAATGTGCCTAAAGTGTCGTACCAGATTAGTCTGTGCAGTTTGCACAAGGATTACACTTACGGCTTTTATGGTATTTTTCTTTTAAAGGAAGTCCCTTCTTAGTGAAAATCAAGTTTTTTCAGAGCAATTAAGGCACATATTTTTGCTGTGAGCATATACCATGCTGTACATTATAAAATACCAACAAAACAACAAGAGGGCCATGATGGCCCTGTATTGCTCCACTGTTTTTTTATGCGAAAAAAACGTGCAATGCGCATGGGTTGAAATGTATGCATTTATCTCTTATAATTAAAAAGTTATTCCAAACAATTTTGATAAACTTTTAGTTTGAAAAGAAAATAGTTTATTCATCCCATAATGAATAAATAGCAAAAACGCATAAACACCCAAAGTTCAACGACTTCCTGTGGCCATATTTTTTGACGAATCAAATTTTCTTGAACAACTTTTTAATGGGAGCCTTCAAGGGATAAATTTGGCCCCAGGGGCATAATTTGAACAAACTTGGTAGAGAACTATAAGATGTCACTACATACCAAATTTGGTAGCCCTAGGCCCAATGGTAATGGACAGGAAGATTTTTAAAGTTTGCACAAAAGAGCCTTTATATAAGCATATGTTCAGTTTTGTGACCCCCGGGGCAGGGTCAAATTTGACCCCAGGGGCATAATTTGAACAAACTTGGTAGAGAACTATAAGATGTCACTACATACCAAATTTGGTAGCCCTAGGCCCAATGGTTATGGACAAGAAGATTTTTAAAGTTTGCACAAAATAGGCCTTATATAAGCATATGTTCATTTTTGTGACCCCCGGGGCAGGGTCAAATTTGACCCCAGGGGCATAATTTGAACAAACTTGGTAGAGAACTATAAGATGTCACTACATACCAAATTTGGTAGCCCTATGCCATACGGTTATGGACAAGAAGATTTTTAAAGTTTGCACAAAATAGGCCTTATTTAAGCGTATGTTCATTTTTGTGACCCCCGGGGCAGGGTCAAATTTGACCCCAGGGGCATATTTTGAACAAACTAAGTAGAGAACTATAAGATGTCACTACATACCAAATTTGGTAGCCCTACGCCCTACGGTTATGTACAAAAAGATGTTTAAAGTTTGCACAAAATAGGCTTTATATATATTTATATATATTTATTATGTTCAATTTATTTGCCCCTGGGGCAGGGTCAAATTTGACCCCAGGGGCATAATTTGAACAAATTTGAAAGAATTTCACCCCAGGAACATTTGTGAGAAGTTTATCAGAATTGGGCTTGTGGTTTAGGAGAAGAAGATGTTTAAAGAAAAAGTTAACGCACGCATGGACGCACGCACGCAGGACGGACACAGGACCATGACATAAGCCCCGCTGGCCTCTGGCCAGTGGAGCTAAAAACATGCCCTTTGGTTGACCACTTACTTGACCTCAAGTATGAGCGCCACTATGCCTGCAGCGAGGGGGGCCGAGGCAGATGTCCCGGTGTGCGTCTCCGTACACTTGTTGTGCAGGTCTACGGATACCTAACAGAGACAGACAGTGGCATGATCAGACATAATTGCCAGCAGTTATTATATCTTCATTCTGGAAAACTGGGCTTAATGCATTTGTGTTAAGTGTTGTCGCAGATTAGCTGAGCTGACACTTTCTGTTTATATGGAATTTTCTGTTTATAGGAAATCTCTTCTAAACAAAAAACCATTTAGACAAGAAGTGTCATCCTTGATCAGCCTGTGTGGACTGCACAGGCTAAGCCGAGACAACACTTAACGCACATTCAGTAAGCCCATTTATTGTGCGTGTCTACGGATACCTGACAAAGACAGACAGTGGCATGATAAGACATTGTCATCAGTTATTATATTCAAGGGTTGAGGCAAAACAGATACATGTGATGCGTTCTGAGAAAACTGGGCATAATGCATGCGCGTAAAGTGTCGTCCCAGATTAGCCTGTGCAGTCTGCACGGGCTAATCAGGGAAGACACTTTCCGCTTTTATGACATTTTTCGTTTAAATTGAAGTCTCTTCTTAGCAAGAATCCAATTTAGGCGGAAATTTGACGTCCCTGATTAGCCTGTGCAGACTGCACAGGCTTATCTGGGATGACAATTTACGTGCATGCATTATGCCCAGTTTTCTCAGAACAAGGCTGATATATTTTCTTAACATTCTGCAACATATACATAGAGGATAATAGAGGATTTTGTTTAACTATCATATTAATTTCATGAGTCTTTGAACACGAGGGTAACTTGACTTTGATATGTTAAAAACACACATTTATAAGCTCATGGTTCAATTCCACTTCATTTCTTGTAATCTTATGCTTTTTTCAGTGTTTTAACATTTAATTAAAAAAACTTTTAAAAACATTTTTTTATAGTTTTTTTTGCAAACTGGACAGGGAATGTCATGGTTACATCTTAAAACTAGTTGTCACAACTTCATTGTCTGCCATTAAGTGCATTATAATATAATATATAATAAAAATGATTCTGTGGGTTGAGTTAATCTCCTGCAATATGACACAATAATGATGCAATAATAGTCCGTGTGAGGATAAAAGACACTGAAATATCTTGGACTTCCCGACTTATTAATACCCAGAACATCTGCCACAGACGAAAAATAGGATTTAAAGCATGTTGTAATGTTATCAAAGCAACACTTAGCCGCTTGAAGTTGGTCGTTTTTACCTATCATTTTACCTTATTTTTAAGAATTTTGAAAGAAAATTTCAAATTTGTGTCAAAGGAATACTGTTTTTTTTATTTACTTGCTAAATTAAAATTTCAATTTGATACATGAATTAAAATTATCTGATATTTTGATACTTGTATTTGATACCATTTTACGGCACTGCATTTCTACACAAAACACCTATCAGAAAGAGATCAATACAGAGTTTCTAAAGAATGCGCAACTCATTTTTAAGGGACAGTTAGCGCCTTTAATCAAACAAATCTAAACCATAGTGTGACTAGACAGCTATATGTTAGTTTAGCCGAATGTCAAGGAAGTCATTGCTGTGAAGTCCGAGGGTATGAACATTCTGTTGATTGATTTTGGATAACCAGATGCGCATTATGGTTTGACAAACCTCGTACAACAGACACAGAAATAAACACTTCATAGAAATAACTTCATAAAAAGATTTATTTTTTAAAACTTATTTAAACTTCACATAGTAGCTATTAACAGTATTAATTGTGTTGATGTCTGTAATTCTCTTAGTTTCCCGAGCCCTGTGAACGGAATGCTGGCGATCCTTCTTTCTGTCTTTTTTTTTAATTTTGCAATTGGTCAGCACTTTTACAGTGTTTTTAAATGAAATTCCTGTGTAAATATGCCAAGAAGCTTCAAATCGCATTTTCGGGCCGATGATAAAATATGTGACAGATTAAATGGAAAACAATAAACAGCAATAGCAATTCTTGCATCAAGTTAAATCTTATTAAATTGTTCAATCCTCTCAACACTTTGTTAAATAGAAAAGTTTGATTGAACATGATATTCAAATTCAAATTTCAAAATTATTGGTTTTGTTCTTATTTTTTTAACATACAAATTGTTATAAATATAATTTTAGTTTAAAAATGAAGGTACTTATTTCAAAGAAGTCTTAAAGGAATCTATTATATATATGGTTTTCAATACATTTGAGCTAAAATGACAAGGTTGACACAAAACAAAACCCTTCACTGTCAGCTGAGTGCCTGCTTGTCTTAATTATTGGTCTTAACTCTTTACCACTTAGATACGCATTTTGACATGTGGGTAGTCCCTTAGACAATCAAATAAAATTAAAGGCCTTTCTTACTAGATTCTAGATTTAAAGGCTTCATTTTAACCCTAATATACTGATGAGCAGCAAACAGCATAAAACCTGAACAGCCTGCGAGTTACTCGCAGGCTGTTCTGGTTTTATGCTGGTTGCAAAAGCCGTTTTTCTCTTTACTTCTGAGGGGGAAAGGGTTAATACCAGCAGTTTGTGTCAGGGTCGGTCACAAGATGTGCCCACTCACAAGTGCAACACTATTATGGGATAAAAAAGACCGCATGTTCAATAAATGCCTGATGTAACCACTGTATAAATGCAAATGATTGTACATGTGAGTCGCGTTCTGAGAAAACAGGGCATAATGCATGTGCGTAAAGCAGTCTGCACAGGCTAATCAAGGACGACACTTTCCGCTTTTATGACATTTTTCGTTTAAATGAAGTCTCTACTTAGCAAAAATCCAATTAAGGCGGAAAGTGTCGTGCCTTTAAGTGCACAGGCTAATCTGGGACGACACTTTACGCACATGCATTATGCCCAGTTTTCTCAGAACACTAGAACATGTGGTTGTTGTAATCCCATGAAAGTGTAGAACCGTCCTCGATAAAGGTTTTAATAAGGAAGTCAGATAAAGGAACATTGTATGTCTATGACAATAAGATTGTTAACCATGATAAACTTTCTCATTATTTTCTTCACTGTGCTAATCTTGAGGTAATCAGACAAAGGTAAAAATATCATAATATCTTAAACATAAAAATAAAATGTTCCACTGTTTTTAATAAATGTGCTTAGCTTTAATAACTATTCTGGGAAAAAGATGCTAGTATGTAAAAGCAAGCTTATAATTACATTCATTACATCTGTACTTGAGGGAGAAGTCTTTTTTGTAGGGATGCAAGAAGTTAACCAGTTAACCTACCAAAACAATCAGTTAACCGGTTACATTTTTTGGAAAAGGTTAGCCTGATTTCTTAAATAATGCTTTTTACAAGGAATAAATTATACGATTTTCCTTACATTCTTGACACCATGACACTTTCGTCTAGTTAGAACAACATGCCTATATAAACCAACCATGGTAATAAATAATGTGTCAACAAACAAAGTAATAAAGCAATAAATAAGTCCCTTTGTGGTTACAAACAGAGGGTAAGTTTTGATAATTGGCACTATTGTTTTTTTTTTACTCCCAAAAATTTAACTTGCAAACTGCGGTGAGTGGAGGACTATTAGCTGAGTGGGGGACTATTAGCGTAGACGTAATTGACACATATATCTAATACACGATAAAAAGCCAGTTGAGGGGTTGTCCCACAAAAAAACAATAAAGAGCATTTTGTATCTTGTTAAATCTATGTTACCAGACCACATCTAGCGTTGAAATTTTGGCTATTGCTAAAAGAAACACTGTTTTTTTATCGAAAAACTTTATTTTACAAAATATTTTACTAAATAATCGTTGACTTCGAGTTTTAATGGGGCTTTAAAAAGGTATTTTCTGACCAGTAATGGTGATTTCCGAAAAGTTGAACATATTTTTTCATGATTAATTCAGATTCCTGCATACTGGCTCCACATTTGAACAGACATTCATAAATCTGAAGAAAACATAAATCATTCAAAGAAGTCATATACAAATTCCAAGCACAGGTGCTTGGATTCTTCGATGCCAAAATACATTGATTTGTAAACTAAAAAAAAAATCTTATTATTAAAATGTGAAACAATACAAGATAAACACATACCTAACATAGGTTTGTATTTTCTGATATTACTGACTAATATAAATTTTTAAGACTGTTTTTATGCCCCCGGTAGGATGGCATATAGTGATCGCACTGTCCGTCTGTCCGTCCGTCTGTCTGTCCTTCTGAAATTCCGTCACACTTGCGTTTAGGTTTCGAAAAATGGTCATAACTTTTGCAATATTGATGATAGCAACTTGATATTTGGCATGCAAGTGTATCTCATGAAGCTGCATATTTTGAGTGGTGAAAAGTCAAGGTCAAGGTCATCCTTCAAGGTCAAAGGTCAAAGGTAAAAAAATAAAAAATCAAAGCGGCGCAGTAGGGGGCATTGTGTTTCTGACAAACACATCTCTTGTTTTTTTCTGTATTAATGCAATATGAATTGTAAATATTATTCACTCATTAAAGTTCTATAAGATAATGTCACAAGGTGTTTCAATAAATATTGCTAAAAAGACTATCATTTATAATTTGCCAAGCAAATGACATCTCATATTATATATAATATGAGATATTGATATCGCATAACGCATATTGATTTTATGGAGGAAAACGGAAATGTAAGTTTGCCTTTGAAAATATGAAAAATATAAAATGTGTTTGAAATAATATTACTAAGAAGGAATTAAACAATTCCTGCACAGTATTTTGGTTTTCTAAAGTTGTAACTTTGGCGAGTAGAATAAATGGAGCAAATCATGAAAGCTGCAAGGTTAAATTTAGCAGTATATTAGCATTTACATCTAGAGTTAAGCTGAGCTAAGTTACAAGATGTTTTAATAAGATTTTTCTAGTTGGTACAGCGTATTAGACAGAAATTAAAACATAATTGTTTCCCATCCAGCAACCCAGCCACAATGAAGAGTTGGTCAGTAGCTTGAACAATCATTTGATTTAACAAAAACAAATTATATTTGCGTCTGAGAGCAAATAAATGGTATTTTATTCGTAATTAATTACAAACTTGTTTATTAACGGTGATTCTGGATTTTATTATGTCCATGTTGTAACAGAATGCATAAAATTCACAGAATTGCACATTATTTGGGGGTATTTTTAAACGTTTTGTAACCCCATCAATTAATAAAATAAAATATATTTTCCCTTGTTCCATAAATTGTTGGGGTCTTGGCTACATTTGAATATTGCTTGGTTGATCACAGGAAGGGAAACAGAGATTCTTTTGTTTGTTTAGGCTTTATATGAGCTGATAATGAATATGTGGGCATAAAGAGGATTTCAGCTTAGATTATAATAGGGGGATGATGCTGTAGCAATGTCTCGCATATAAAAGATATTGATATTTTTAAAGATATGTTTCAGATGAAGTTATATTGCCAGTCAAGTCAACAACATCATATAAATTACTATAAAGAGCTTAAAGCACGTTCAACACAAACACAACTTCAATGTTACATTAAAATGTTAACACACATCATTTGTATTTATTAAGCAAATCAAAACCATCTCCCAACACTGCAGTCAGCGATAAAACCCAGGTTGCTGTTTACAAAACAAAGACTAAGGCATTATAAAAATAATATTAATATCATTATGCTCAGTTACAAATATTAACACATTTTGTCTAACAAAATCATGCTTACATGAGAACGTATACATGAGATTGATAACATACATGTAACACTTGATAAACATTCAGAAATGAAATACATATGAGCTGCTTTACGCAAAAATGAGCCTTCTACCATATGCTGTCAGAGTAGCTCCAGACCAGCCAGGGCATCCACGTAGTCTGGTCTGAAGCTACGCTGTTAGCTTATCCCTTTGCATGCTGGGAAATTTGTCGTCTGCTAAAATGTTGTCTGCTGAATTTCNGGCAGAAAGACCAATAATGAGTTATTTTTCCCTACATAGGGTACTAATTATAATTTTCACAGCCAATGCTGGTAGCTGTGGAAAATATAATATACTACTTGACTAACTTGTTATTTAGTTATAGGATACCAAGTTACAGGCACATTTATGGACATTATGTGTGTGCAATATAGTGAGTGTATCAATACATTCTTATTTGTTGATACTTTTTTTAACAACTAAATTTTGATTTTTTTTTCACTTTCAAATAATGCTGTGTTCCAATGGTCATTATATAAACTTAAATACAAATTAATGTTTATGCTTGTGTCTGAACAGTTAATATAGCGATATAGTAATTAATATAGTAAAAAAATACACACCAAAGCTGGGAACCGAAAACAAGAAACACCGAAAACAGGACCCATTTAAGAATGCTTGACAGGGTGTAATAAAACACACCATAACCAGCCATCAGGAACAAATAACCACACATTTTTTTATTTAACAGTTTGTATGTTCAAAGGACTATTCCTATTTCTAAAAAAACTTAACAGCAATAATTTTAATATCCAGCCTGTCTCAAAATCATGACCAAAGTAACAGAAGTGAAATTTGTGTAGGACCTATTTTGTTTTCTAACATTTCCATGATTTGATGGTAAGATTCTGTGAAAAGTAATACACACAGTGTTAATTAGACCAAAAATCAGTTAAAAAAGTGAGGAAAGTGATAAAATGAAGCGAAGGAATTAGGCGGAGCAACTTCAGAGGTGACCCTTTGCCCACGTGTGCACACTCAGACTTACAACTTTTTTCTCACCGCCTCCTCCGCTACTAAACGTAGTAGCGAGAGTTGAGGCGCACTCTTCCAAATAGAACGGCTTTTGAATAAACTCCGAGACGCCGCTTATGCTCATTGTGAAGATGCTATTTGTATAGCCATCGCACGAGCAACTGTCCTGCGCCCTACCTCCGTTGCCGCTGGCCCAAACAAATATTGCACCTTTGCCATTACGGCCCTGTTGGCATGAAATACCGCACAGAATATTGAAACAAACATAGAAAGCAAAACGATACAGTTTATACTTGAGTTGCATACTTTTCCTCATATTGCAAGATGATGTTTTGGACCCTGAGAAATATTCTCTCTCAGACTCTGCATACATTCATATTTATCAGTAAAATTTCCACTAAATACAGGTAATTTGATTTAAAATGTAAAAATGAAAATGAACATGGCAGAACCAATTTCAATCTTGCAGATAAAGAAAAGTGTGCTGCACAAGTACTAACAGATGAACACACACAGGGCTGACACAATGCTTCACTGTGCAGGGTGTGTATGAAGGCATACCATTGTTTTTTTAATACTTGAAAGAGACTTTCGGATATATAGTAACTAACCCAAATTTATAAAATACCTCTTCACAACATCTGTAGTCCATTTCCTTTATCATTATCAAACAGTTACACATTCCCCTTTCTTTTATGTTTCTTTAATTTACTGCGCTTCGCAAAAATCTATACACCCAAACGCTCCCACGCCCTTCCTTTTCAAGAACAAAAAAAAACAAAGGTATGCATGATGCGTGTCTACATAAATATACAAAATATACACATGGGCCACAGTTGACCTCAGTGGGGTCAAACCAGTGAGAATGGCCCCCTTGTGTCACTTACTATCTGTTTCTCAGCGTACGTGCCGCTGCTGTACGTGGTGGCGAGCGTGGACGAGCATTCCTCCAGGTACCAGGGTTTCCTCCCTTCCTGCGAGATGCTACTGATCGACAGCGTGTAAATGCTGTTCGTGTAGCCGTCGCAATTACAACTGTCATGCTGGTTCCCCCCATTACCCGATGCCCAGACAAAGATTGAACCTTTGCCATTTCGACCCTACAACGTAGTTCATTGGTAAACGCAGTGAACCATGTTATGCATGACCAGATTTTTTTGCTGTGAGATAGTTTCAAAGCTAAACTGATAGACCTGTCACAGAATGTCACATATAATCCCAAAGCATATTTTTGTCTGGGTGAGTAGGGACACAACATTAATTAACAACAAGCAAATTCGTTGAATTGATATTCCCCGCCAAATAAATTTTGTTTATGGATGGGTGTAGAACTTAAAGAAAAGGTATAAGTGAAGGGTTGTGCCTTTTGTATTTTTTTTTTACTCATTTGTACCTGTGATGGGTTTTCGCTTATCTATATATACACTCACACCAAGTATACTCATACCAAGTTTCAATGAAATCCGCCAAAGCACTTGCAAGATATGGCTCTGGACAGCTGTAAGCTTATAGTAAAAAGCATTTTTCAAGATACAAAGGGCCATAACTCTGTTATTAACAGATGGTGTACAATGCCATTTGGCGTGCATCATCCTCTTATGCATACATGTATATATACTCATACCAAGTTTCAATGAAATCCGTCAAAGCAATTCCAAGATATGGCTCCGGACACAAAAGTTCCTATAGTAAAAAAAGCATTTTTTCAAGATACAAAGGGCCATAATTCCTTTATTAACAGATGGTGTACAATGCCATTTGGCGTGCATCATCCTCTTATCCATATATATACTCATAGCAAATTTCAATGAAATCCGCCAAAGCACTTCCAAGATATGGCTCCGGACACAAAAGTGCCTATAGTAAAAAGCATTTTTTCAAGATACAAAGGGCCATAACTCCGTTATTAACAGATGGTGTACAATGCCATTTGGCGTGCATCATCCTCTTATGCATATATATACTCATACCAAGTTTCAATGAAAGCTGCCAAAGCACTACCAAGATATGGCTCCGGACACAAAAGTGCCTATAGTAAAAAGCATTTTTTCAAGATACAAAGGGCCATAACCCCGTTATTAACAGATGGTGTAAAATGCAATTTGGCGTGCATCATCCTCTTATCCATATATATACTCATACCAAGTTTCAATGAAATCCGCCAAAGCACTTCCAAGATATGGCTCTGGACACAAATGTGCCAATAGTAAACAGAATTTTTTCAAGATACAAAGGGCCATAACTCCGTTATTAACAGATGGTGTACAATGCCGTTTGGCCTGCATCATCCTCTTATCCATATATATACTCATACCAAGTTTCAATGAAATCCGCCAAAGCACTTTCAAGATATGGCTCCGGACACAAAAGTGCCGGACTGACGGAAGGATGGACGGATGGAAGGACGGACTACAACGCCAAAACAATATCCCTCCGCCTATGGCGGGGGATAATAAGCAGTTCAAAAGTTTATCTTTAAACATTATAAGCAGATGTGAACATTCATGAACTCTGACCTTAAATTTGAGACCTTGACCTTTTTCCTAGGAACATAAGAATTGTACATGACACATCCTATTGTCACCATTGGAATAATAAATATATTTTTTTTTACACAAAACGGAATTAAAACAGACATTAAATAAAATGAAATTTGATCTTGACTTGTGACCTTAATCTTCCGAAGAGCAGCATGGTAGTTGCAAGCTGCACATGGGGCATAATAATCCTAAGTTATGTTAATATTTTCCAAGGCACATTTTAAAGAACAGAGTGGACCCTAACATTTATTATAACTGGCCTTGAATTGTGACCTTGACCTTTATACAGGAAACAACTCAAATAAATGCTATAACTATTGACTACCTAATAACACATATGTGGCTTGTTCTGAGAAAACTGGGCAAAATGCTTGTGCGTAAAGTGTCATCCCAGATTAGCCTGTGCAGTCCGCACAGGCTAATCCGGGACAACACTTTCCGCCTAAACTAGATTATCGCTAAGAAGAGACATCATGTAAACGAAAAATTCCATAAAAGCAGATATTGTCTTCCCGGATTAGCCTGTGCCGACTGCACAGGCTAATCTGGGATTACAATTCATGCACAAGCATTTTGCCCAGTTTTCTCAGAACACGCCACATATAACAAGAGCTGTCCCAAGACAGTACGCTTGACTATTCTTCCGCTTTGATAGTATAATGTACATTTCCTGTCAGTGATCTTAATATAATGACTACAAATACATATTTGAAGTTGAATATCTGTAGTAGCCATTTAAATATATATAAAAAAGCAATATAAAAGACAAACAAATCAATAAAATATGCACTGAATAGAACAGCTGCACTTAAATGAGCATTTGTATTTCATGTACAAGGTTACATCATATGCTTGATGAAAAGTTTACAATGCTTTAATTAATTTTTAACAACTTTTACAAATTTGCACAACTCGTTTCACATAGATATTATTACAAACTTGTTTTTAAGTGACATATGTTGTAGGATATTCAGTGACCAATTTTGATGGCCAACTCACTAAAAACTGAATGGCAAGTTTGATTATCAGCAGCCTATTTTGATTGGCCAACTTACTAACAACTGAATGGCAAGTTTGATTATCAGCCCCCTATTTTGATTGGCCAACTCACCAGCTGCACACCCTCTATGAAGGCCTTCTTGGCGAGGACTCCCGGCCCGTCCACTACTCGCCCGTCATCGTCCGGTCCCCAGCTGGCCGAGTAGATGTCAATGTGGCTGCGATTGTGACTCAGTGACTGGGCCTCCACCGCGTCATAGACATCCCCGTCCAGCATACGCACACCTGGGGGTTATAGGAGAGATTTGGAATAGTGAAAATGGCTATATGCAACCAGCACAAAACCAGAACAGCCTGCGAGTCACTCAGTCACTCGCAGTCTGTTCAGGTTTTATGCTGTTTGCTGCTCATCAGTATTTCCACTAGTCATTGACATCCCTGTCCAGCATACGCACGCCTGCATTGTGATTCCATAAAAGCGGAAAGTGTCATCCCTGATTAGCCTGTGTGGACTGCACAGGCTAATCTGGGATGACACTTTACGCTCATGAATTAAACCTGTGGGCAAAAGGAGAGTTGGAATAGCCATGGTCTGCATTGTGATTCCATAAAAGTGGAAAGTGTCGTCCCTGATTAGCCTGTGCGGATTGCTAATCTGGGGCGACATGGTCTGCATTCCACTGTATTACCGTTTACCTCTCAGATACGCACTTTAAGGCATGTGTAGTCCCTTAGAAAAGCTAAGGATATTTAAGACCTTTCTTACTAGAATCAAGTTTTAAAGGCTTCAATTCTAACCCAAAGATACTAATGAGCAGCAAACAGCATAAAACCTGAACAGACTGTGAGTTACTCGCAGGCTTTCTGGTTTAATGCTGGTTGAATATAGCCATTTTCACTTTGCTTATGAGCAGGAAAAGGATTAACAAAGGATTAACTATTGGGAAATTAACATCCAATTTACCGTACAAAAACATTGATGTTGTTTTCATAGCAAAATCAGCCCAGTGCATATTTGAGGCGGAAATTACATTGTGAATCCAAGTGTGAACAATAAGGGACTCGGGAAAACAAAAATTTCTCAATACTGACACAATATGGTTTCAAACATAAATATATGCTAACTTCAACAGTATGCGTTTAAATATTAAAGTTTTAAAGTATTAAAGCTTAACATAATTATCATTCAATATCAACCCTACATTTGTAGATTACTTACGATCACCCAAATGCTTGAAACTTAGCTAAGGCATAATACTTTACTTTTACATCACCTCAAACCGACAGGTACTTTAAAAATACTTTAATACGTATGCAAAGTAATAGTAGAATGGTACTTTAATTCTGGGCGGGCTTGTTTAATCTATAAATGACCACACCTATAGTTTCACCAAAAATCGTTGGGTGTGTACAAAAATGTGAGTATCTAATATCTCTGTGAATCAGGCCTCCCAACAGAAAAATCTATGTTAATCAGCAGGGGATAAGGCGTCCGTTTGGAATGCACGATGTAAATAATACTAAACGCTTCATACATGTACACGTATTCTCATTAGGAGCCATAGTTTGATGACATATTGTTAGCAATTGTGAAAATAAAATTTTACTTGAATAACTTGATACCTATTGAGTTCTTAAAAAAAATAAAAAAAATAAAAACATATGCATATTTCGAATTCTAAAAATATTGTTGGGAGTAATATATTATTTCTATTTTCCTAATCTCTACAGTATATATTAAATATTTTGTATTTACAATCGCAAAATTATAAAGCCTGCTAAATAGCCCGTTTGAATGATTGATGAATTAATTTAAGTTGGTCCAAATTAGGTCAAGGTCACAGGGTAAAAAAGAAATAAGATGGTATGAGTGGAATTGGAATAAACATAAGCAACAAGTTTTTTTAAGTATCATAGTGATGTAGGGGATCGCATAAAAACACTCTAATAAAAACTACATTATTGGTTATTTTTATCAAATATTCCAGTCCATTTTTTCATCATGTGCTGGTGTTTAAATGTCTTTTACTGTAAAAAAAACTGGTTTGTTTTTTTTATAATATAGGTATCGATCTTACATAGACTCTATTATATACATTAAAATGAGTTGTGTCAATCAATGTTTGATTAAACACTTTCAAATGAGTCTGTCTCTGGGAAAACGGGGCTTAATGCATGTGCCCATATTGGCCAGTGCAGTATCTGCACAGGCTTATCAAGGATGACACTTTCCTGCTAGACATGATTGTCGTTTTAAAGAGACATCCTTAAACAAAAAATTCCAAAAAGCAGAAAGTGTCATCCCTGAATAGCATGTGCAGACTGCACAGGCTTATCTGGGATGACATTTGACGCTCATGCATTAAGCCTGGTTTTCCCAGAACACGACTCAAATACAAAATGAACAGTTCCAAGAGCTCCAGGCATTATTTACTGACATGTATTTCTGTACTCTGTGACAACAGGCAAACATGGCCACTCCCCAGCAGAAGGGATCACAGTCAATAATGGTTGCTTCTACATAATATGCTAGTATTTTTACCTTTCTTTCAAAGATTAATGATGTGTTTTTTACAGTATGGAAATATAGGGCATGTGAATAGGATAGATTGTCAATCTAACGGTCTATTCACACAATATGATGCCACAAACAATTTGCTTTCTGTTTCTGTAGGAAATCACCTAACAAATAACGTTATAAAAACTCTAGTACTATTGTTCCAAAGTGTGAACACTGCAAATACTGTCGAATGAACTATAGTGTTTAATATTCATGTTTTGATAAATATGGCAAGTAACTTGTTAGAACGTAAACCGCTTTCAATTCTAAAGCTTCATTTATTTTTTTTATAACTTATATGGACTTTACTTATTTGTCATTTAAAAATATGTCAGAACTGGTACATTGTCTTTCTTTTGTTTCAAGTGTTTTATAAGAATTGTAAAAAATAATTATTCTAACTCACAAAGTACAATGAAAATGCAAATGATATTTAAACGAATTCCATAAAAGCTATTTTAAAAGGTTTATATTTTTGTATCAGAAAAACTGCAAAAATTACAACGTAACATTGTAAAACCAAACGTTAAAATTGTAATACTTTAAGCAAAATGAAGTGTTCAAAAAACGCATATGCCCCCAGTTTATTATATAGCAGCCTCGTCAGGATTGATTCAATGGCCCATTTGAATAAGTTTAAGTCCAAAGTAGGTCAATGTCAAGGTCAAAATGAGGTCAGGTGATGTGAGTGTGACGAGTGTTAAATGGATTGATCAAAGCTCTTTAGTAGTATTAATTCAAAGTGAACAGTCACTTTGGCTTAACCAATAATTTTAAACTAAACTAAACTAGTCTAAGTTCAAAACAAGGTCAATGCCAAGGTCAAAATGAGGTCAGGTGATGTGAGTGGTTGAGTGTTCATAGATAACATTCCTGCAAGTATCAACGCTTTGTAGTAAGCGGTATTGATGTAAGACTAAAACGTATCATTTTAAGTTAATTAGAATTTGGACATTCTGAATTAGTCTAAGTACAAAAGTAGGTCAATGTCATGGACAAAATCAGGTCAGATGGTGAGGGTGTGTTAATAGCGTTCAAAAACTTCATATTTTCATATTGAAGACCTTTGATATTTCTAAAAATCAATGACTAATGTTGGCTGTTTTGGCAAAATATTGATTTCTATACACTTGAAACTGGCACTAGGAAGTAACATTTTTTGAAAATATTATGTGTCATTAAAGTCTCAAAGCTTTGTAGCAAGTTGTAATGACAAGGGTTTATAAATGAATTTGACTTCCTCTTGCCTAGACCTTTCAGTTCTTTCAACATCAACTTGCCCCCAGAGAAGAAAGTTTGCCCATCGAAAAGTCAATGTTTATCATGCATTACACGATGCAATTAAGGCAACAATAAAAACTCAACTAAATTATGTTAATATGAATAATTATTATATTCACAACTGTTTTTCTTTACAGATTATCAGTTCAGATATCTTCAAATAAGTCAATGTTTGGATTAATTCAACAATGGTGAAAAACTTTAAAGAACTGTTTTTGAAAGCTTCAAATGAACTGCATATTCAAGTGTTTTTCAAACTCTTTTGTAACTCAAAATGTAGCAATCTATAAGTTACAGACCCTAGAATGACCTTTTTCTTCTTCAACCTGTAATGTTTTCATGAAATTTGGAAAATATTGATTCTTTATTTTATAGACTTTGTAAATGGCCCAAGTTCTTTGATATTTCTAAACAGCAAGGACTAAAATTGGCTGTATTGACGAACTATTGATTTATATACACTCGAAACTGGCACGAGGAAGTACAATTTCTGAAAATATTATGTGTCATTTATATCTTAAGAGACAGCTAATTCTATTGAAAGACAAATATGCCAATTCAAAATAATATATTGACTTACTTTATACATAAAGAAAATTAAATATATCAAAGCACCATGTTAAATCATTAGAAATTCTGACCCATATATCTCAATGTACAATAGGCATGTACTATAAGGAACTAAAATAAATTTGGAAATAATATTCTCAAGTGAATAGATTTTTATTATAAACATTAATACTAAGTTTTTTTTCACCAAAAAATATTAATGTCCATGACAGACTTGAACATTTATCAGAACATTAACCTTAATTTGGTTTTAATACTGCAGAATAAAATAATAATATTTCCATCACCATCATTGATCACATTTTTAAAACACCAAACGGATATTGCCCTTGAGCAGTATTTATGCACTTCTGTATACGACCAGATATCAATGATGGTAAAAAATAATAACACAAATTTTAATCCTCATAATGAAAGACAGAACACTGAGCAACTTTTTCGCGATACAAAGTACATAATTTTTTATGCGAAGCGTGGCAGACCAAAATGTGCAGCGTGACAGACCAGCATGTGCAGCATGACAGACCAGCATGTGTAGCATGACAGACCAACTGGGAGATTCCAGTATACCCCCCACAAGCTTGTGTTTGAAGGGCCATAATGACATGTGTGCATATTTTTGTTAGCAATGAAAGCAATTACTTACCCCCAATTTTGGAATCGTAGGCCACTCCAACAATGCATTTAGTGTTGTTGGCCTTTGCAGACACTTCACCTGCACATCGAGTGCCATGCCTGAAAACCATAGTGAACATACAGGTGTGTGGATATATATAGATTGAACAATCCATTGTCATAGTAAAACAATTTATTCATGAATAGTAAGTGTTTAAGACATATAACAATAATATAGTCAATAAATATTCGCAAACTTGTACCTCAAGTCAATTTGGGATATGTAATTTTATTTACAAGGCTAGACTTGCATTCCATTACGAGCATGTAATAAACCCCACAAATGTGACAATATATGTTGTATGTGAGTGAACTATTATGAATGATCGTTTTTTACATTTTTTTTGTAAATCTCAAAACAAATCCGAATGAGTGTGCCGTACATTTTATATGTTATATTAACCAATGTTTTATGTATGCAAATGTAACTGGTGTCTATGTAAATGTCAAACATGGTTATATAATTGAGAACCACGCAAATCTGTGTTACTGCAGGCGTTTATGCATAATAAGTAAATCAGTTTCAATTTCTCACACGCACATACCCTCACTGACCTAGATTTTAATGTTCTCTTCAGACATGTGATATTATCAAATGTCCATTTCACCTTGACATGCATAAGACAATCATTCCTTACAGAAAAACAGTTTGCGCGTCATTCTGAACATGAAAATTACAGCTTTCTGTGACAAACAACAGGATGCCATAGTTATGGCTGTACCTGTAACTGACAGTTAACAAGATTGCTAGCCTTTGCTAATGTTGTTCCCGGTAATGTACTTGACAAAATGACATTTTAAGATCTATTTTGGGGGATTTCATTAATTTATTCTAAAGCTTCCGTTTTTACGATCACACCATGCTTGCTGACAAGTTTGAAACTTACGTAATGGGGAAAAAAGCTGATCTAGTTATTTAGAACTTTTATAATAAATCTACTTGAATCTTGTATACAATGTCTGCACACACAATGGTGTAAAGAGCTTTTATATGTTCAATAAATGAGCATCATATTGAAGGTTTCTTTCTCCAAACATTTTTCTTAACAATGTTAGTGTTTGTAAGAATAAATAACATACACTTTATATTATATAAATCTCTTGTCTATAATATTTTTCAGGCCTTTTCCTAGCCATTTTGGGAAAAAATGCAATTTTGAGATTTGGAATTTTTTCCCTTGAAAAGTCAACTGATTTGTGAAAATCTAATTTAATATTAATCTTAATAATCATTCAAATTAGAAGAACAAAATCATTTAAATTATAGTTATATAATTTGTAAGATGTCATTGAAATAAAATTTAGAAAAAAATAATCATAAGACACTGAATTCTAAAAACAAAAACAAAATAAATTTGGGGGAAATTGGGATTTTTTTTTCAAATTGGGAATTTTATAACAATTTTGGTTTTGGAATGGGTCCGATTTTACAAACCCGTAGATACACCAGGAAAAGGCCGGTTATTGCAATACTTCAGACTTAATATAAAGGCTAGTGTCCTCTCCAAGACTATAAAAGTAGTGCCATATTTGATTCTGTCAAACTGTGGCTCTATATGTGATGATTACCCAAAATGTGAATCATTGGAACAAATTAAACTAATCAGATAGCGCATTTAAACAGTCTCAACAAGTTCCCAAGTATTAATTACAGACAGTACCAAAGTGTTATTAACTGAAAGGATAATTTCTAACTTCCAATACCAGATTTCAGACATGCTTGTTATACATACCAAAAACAGTACAAACAGTGTAAACCTCACGGTATTTTAGTAACAGTGTGCATATTAATATAATAGCCAATATTGCCCACCCATGTTTAAACGACGTTTTCTTTTGCCTAAAAAATAACTTAACAAACTGTATTATTGATTTAATATGCAATATCAATTTCCAGTTTCAAAAGCAATTTATCACACTGTTTCGTTGTCATTAGCCCTTTGCATGCTGGGAAATTTGTCGTCTGATAAAATGTTGTCTGCTGAATTTCTAAAATTAGCATTTCCTTCGATTTTTTTTCAAAGAATACTTTCAGAATAGCAAACAGTTAGGATCCTGATGAGACACCACATTTTGTGGCGTCTCATCTGGATCCAAACTGTTTGCAAAGGCCTTTAAAATTCAGTTCCAGCGCTTAAAGGGTTAGTACTGCAAATATTAGCTAATATCCAAACGAAATTACAAGTCATCATTGCCACATCTCCAATAATCATAATGTTATCAGATCTTGCAGATTGTTTTCCCATTTCTTGTCTCTGATACAAACTTACACCTAAAACTATCAGGTCGCCGTGGTGTAATGGATATGGTGTCCGCCTAGCGACGGGGAGGTCACAAGTTGGATCCCCACTGTGGGAGCCTTCTTTAGATCTCCCCAAAAGTCACCAAGTACTGGTTTTAGGCCCAGGAAACGGACTCGAGAGCATTTCAAATAAGAAGTAAGTTTATTAAATGCAATTGCGCTTAAATAAATAGGTTTAAACTAAACACATAAAACTCATATGCAAGCAAGGAGATGGTGTTATTGTTTGAAAGCAATTGAAACAAGACCGCCATGATAGCCCTTAAGCCATCACTTTAGTTCAAGATGCATCAATTGTCTAAGACTTGACCTTATGACTTTTGTAGCATGCATTTCATTTTAATATACCGCAAGATAAATATGGTATAAAGCATTTTTATCCTACTATAAGCACAATTTTTGTTCAAACATTTCTTGCATGCTTACTTAGTTCATACTGATTATAAAAAAATCATCAGACAAATATTAAGTCATATGCATTATTAATTTGTTCTTCCGCCATATGGTGCATATATGTGTCGTGTTCTGAGAAAACTGGGCATAATGTATGTGCGTTAATTGTCATTCCAGATTAGCCTGTGCAGTCCGCACAGGCTAATCTGGGACAACACTTTCGCCTAAACTGGATTTTCGCTAAGAAGAGACTTCATTTAAACAAAACATGTCATAAAAGCGGAAAGTGTCGTCCCTGATTAGCCTGTGTGGACTGCACAGGCTAATCTGGGATAACAATTTACGCACATGCATTTTGTCCAGTTTTCTCAGAACGCGACACATATGAGCTCACACAGTACTGCATGATTGTATGTATAATCACATGACTCCAACATAAACCTATTTCAGGCCTTATTCATTAATGCACTACATGTTTCACGTCATGATAGTCGTGATCAAAAGACATATTTGTCAAGTGATCAACTATGTAAACGTGGCCCTTGACTTAATAAGTGTCAGCAAGGCGTTGACCTCATTACACACAGTACATGTACAAAGAGCCAGTCACAATTACATAAGAACAACGGCATATAATGCACAACCCCACTGTTTGGCTGAGAATAACAAACACAGTCTGCACAGGCTAATCAGGCAAGACACTTTCAGCTTGAACTGGATTTTTGCTAAGAATATACTTCCTTTAAACAAAACATACCATAAAAGCAAAACGTTAAGTTTCTGATTAGCCTGTGCAAGCTAATCTGGGGCGACAATTCAAGCACATGCATTAAGCCCGGTTTTCCCAGAGCGAGTCTAATTATACATTGAACACTAATCCAGAGTATAGTCAGTATTTTTCATCTGGCCCTATCCTTACTTACTATAGTTTATTTCACATCAACTCATCCTATCAGTTAGCATGGAATTACCCATTGGTGATACTCATTTGTGTCGTGTTCTGAGAAAACTGGGCAAAATGCGTGTGCGTTAAGTGTCATCCCAGATTAGCCTGTGCAGTCCGCACAGGCTAATCCGGGACGACACTTTCCGCCTAAACTGGATTTTCGATAAGAAGAGACATCATTTAAACCAAAAATTCCATAAAAGCGGAAATTGTCATCCCTGATTAGCCTGTTCGGACTGCACAGGCTAATCTGGGATGACAATTTACGCACATGCATTTTTCCCAGTTAGTACACTCCACATTTGCGAAAGATTATCCTGTCTCCATTTAAGTCTATGACAGATCAGAAAAGCTTACAGTCGAATTCTCAAAGTACACTCTTTAAGACTCTTGTTGCTATATTTGGTCATAAATAACAGATTCTTGCTATTTGCGTTTGCATTTATTGCTATTAAATGTTGTCTTGGTTAACTTACAGCTAGAATGGAGGTGTGTGGTATGGGTTGGGAAGGTGGTGTAAATGGAGTGTGCTTACTTAAAGTTGACGAATTGAAACTTTATTATTGGATTGATATGATATAAATGAATTCAACCTTGAACGCCCTGCTACATTTTGTATTCTGATATACTACCTTATTTAAGAAATTGTTTACTGTAAAAACAGCTAAACAGTATAAACTATTATGTTCCTGAATGAAATGGAAATGTTATAACCATCTTAAGCACAAAAAGCATTCATATCATTGAAACAACTTGCATAATTCATTATAAAATAGAAATGCAGCATATAGTCATAAACCTATCAATAATTTTCAAAGCAGAGGAAGGAGTGGACTGATCCAGGGAAGTTCTACTTTCAAATTTTAAAATTCTACTTAACCTGTCACAAAAAAGGTGGTTTTATTTAACCAAGTCCAAATTAGGCAAAGGACACAGTTATGTTTGATGATATCGGTGGAGTTTNCATAAGGATCCTAAAATGTGAACATGTGAAATATGATCATACGATGGATGACCACAGCTGGCATAAGGATCATGAAATGTTAACATGTGAAATATGATCATATGATGGATGACCACAGCTGGCATAAGGATCCTAAAATGTGAACATGTGAAATATGATCATACGATGGATGACCACAGCTGGCATAAGGATCATGAAATGTTAACATGTGAAATATGATCATATGATGGATGACCACAGCTGGCATAAGGATCCTAAAATGTGAACATGTGAAATATGATCATACGATGGATGACCACAGCTGGCATAAGGATCATGAAATGTTAACATGTGAAATATGATCATATGATGGATGACCACAGCTGGCATAAGGATCCTAAAATGTGAACATGTGAAATATGATCATACGATGGATGACCACAGCTGGCATAAGGATCATGAAATGTTAACATGTGAAATATGATCATATGATGGATGACCACAGCTGGCATAAGGATCCTAAAATGTGAACATGTGAAATATGATCATACGATGGATGACCACAGCTGGCATAAGGATCATGAAATGTTAACATGTGAAATATGATCATATGATGGATGACCACAGCTGGCATAAGGATCCTAAAATGTGAACATGTGAAATATGATCATACGATGGATGACCACAGCTGGCATAAGGATCATGAAATGTTAACATGTGAAATATGATCATATGATGGATGACCACAGCTGGCATAAGGATCCTAAAATGTGAACATGTGAAATATGATCATACGATGGATGACCACAGCTGGCATAAGGATCATGAAATGTTAACATGTGAAATATGATCATATGATGGATGACCACAGCTGGCATAAGGATCCTAAAATGTGAACATGTGAAATATGATCATACGATGGATGACCACAGCTGGCATAAGGATCATGAAATGTTAACATGTGAAATATGATCATACAATGGATGACCACAGCTGGCATAAGGATCCTAAAATGTGAACATGTGAAATATGATCATACGATGGATGACCACAGCTGGCATAAGGATCATGAAATGTTAACATGTGAAATATGATCATACGATGGATGACCACAGCTGGCATAAGGATCCTAAAATGTGAACATGTGAAATGACATGAAGGACCACAACTTGCATAAGGATCCTTTAATGTGAACATGTGAAATGGGATCATGACATGAAGGACCTCAACTGACATAAGGATGTTTAAACGAAACATATGAAATATGATCTTGTCATGGATGACCAAAGCTGGAATAATGCCTTATAAACTTGAATCTACAGTCCAACTTGGTGATTCAAGTATTCTCCCCTTAATAACTATGTATTAGGGGGTATAATTAAATCACAGATGTTGGTTTGAATTTCAGACAAACAGACAAAGCATAAACTTCCGCTGTACACGCCCCTCTCTTTGTGGTAAGGAAGAATATTAATCAAAATTATAGCTCAATAACTTTCAAAATTTTGTAAACATTTCTTTCCTGGAATCAATGTCATTGCGAAACGTGCATCAATGACATTATGAAACGTGCATAGATGTCAATAAGAAACGCCTGGAATGGTTTTCAAACAATGACATAAATAGAGCAGTGACTTTGCATCTGCCATTCCCCAGTACCTAGGTCTTGAAAGCTAGAAGATGTCATAAGCACGTGTGCAATGTAGTTGCTAGGTCGTTTTAGCTATTACATTATTTATTAACTGCCATTTAAGTTTTATGATGATAATTCAGTTGCAATAAAAGCACTGTTAAATGACACAAATTAATTAATGATATCACGCTGTTTCGTGCCAAAACAGTCATATCGAGTAAAAAGCAATAAATCACTATGTCTCAACACTGTATCAAACTTCATGTGAGAACCAATTGCACGCGTGTCTGGAAATTTGACTAATCATCTGACCAGATTTAAAAGATAATAAGACACTGTGTCTGACAAGCCCTTTGTAGGCTTCACGTGTTCTGCAGCTGTCCTTTCCCATAGTTTGTGGCAGAGAAAGGGGCCACTAGTGTGTAGCCCTATAAAATGTAGACTATTTAACCCTTAAACGCTGAGAGGCAAAGTGAAATAGGTATATGCAACCAGCATCAAAAACCAGGTTGTATGCTGTTTGCTGCTCATCTATATTTAACGGTTTTAAATTAACCCTTTTAAACTTGAATCTATTTAGAAAAATCTTTTATTTAATGGGCCAAAATGTGTTTCTGACTGGTAAAGGTTTAAAAGGCTTGCAACATATAGCTATTTTCATGATTGTGACAGGAGAACTATCCAAAGTTGCAGGCCTCATATGGTGTACATAAAAGTGGCCTCACTTACATAGTTGTCTACCAGGTCTTCATGGTTCCTCTCAATGCCGTCGTCAAGAATCGTTATGACGACGTTCTTCCCAGTGACACCTTTACGCCACGCACCCTTGACATTCATGTCTGTGTGGTCCTTACCTCCGCCATTCTATAAATAGAACAAACGTTCTTACATTTCTTGTCACCATCTTTCTTAGAGTTATTATACAAGCATCTCCAAGAACCAATAGCTATGAAAATATTTTTATTTTTCATTTTATAACATAATATTTTATTTATTATTCTAAAACTAATGTTCTATTGTTCATAGAGCACTTATGCTCCCACATTCCACTTTTGTCTCAAAAATCCACTTATGTTAAAAACAACTTTGATTTTTTTTTGCTTTTTAACTCTAAGCGTGACCTTGATCTTTGATAGAATGAGACAAGAGCACATGCAGTTTTTTTTCCCCACTTTTTGGGAAGATAGCCCTTGGCTATGAAATTGGGAATCTTAGCGGCATTTGCAAGAAATTGGGAAAATAAATTCTGTAGCCTTCTTTTTTCGCGTGAAAAGTCCACTGATTTAATTGGGTAATACTAATTTAATATAAGTCTCATAATAATTCAAATTAAAAGAACAAAATCATAAAAATCATTATTATATACTTTGTTAGATGTGATTGAATTAAAATTGAGATAAAATAAGCATTAGACACTTCTTTCTAAAAAAAAAATAAAACATAAAAAAAATTGGGAATTCTTTTGGCACATTTGGGAAAAAAGTATACTTTTTGGGATTGGGAATATAGCCGTTTTTTGGCTATAAAATCGGGCCAAAAAAAAACCTGACACGTGACACTCAATCCCCTCATGGTGGTCATTTGTGGTAAGTTTTTATTTAATTGCATGATGAATGGCAAAGTTTCAGGCCAGACAAGTGGTTTTATGATGGCCATATTTTTCTTATAAAAGAATTAAACAAGAGCTGTCACCATAGGATGACATATGCCCCCTTTTTCCACATTTTTGTAAACCTAAACGCAGTGTTTTTCCAGGGAGGGGGGGGGGCATAAAAATGTGTATAAACACAGACGTACATGCTCTATTTATTGTCGTAAGGTCTCTTTTTGGACATTGTTTTACTTGCCAGCTAGAATCAATTCAACAGTAGGTTAGACAATTTCAAAGTGCAATACTTTTTGTACAAAATGATTGAAAGGAATTATAAATCTTATCAAATTTCTACTTTCTCTTTACCCTTATTATTTGACAAATAGCAAAAAAACTACCATTAATTATGTCATTTTTACAATAAAGCATCAACAGAATTTAGTACTAGGTAGTACTAGGCACTGATAGGTAGACGTTATGTTGATAATACAACTTTTTACTTCCAATCCAGTGAATTGCACCATTGAAATTACCCTAATGGTGGTGTTTTGTAGGATAAATAGAATAGATATTTGTTTATTTGAATGAATATATCATTATGAGGTTGACATACAATCATGAAAGTCGTTCATAAATACATTAAACCATTGTTGTAAGTTTGCATTCCCTAAAACATGAAAATCTGGGCAATTCTATTGGCAGTCAGTGTTTTTGCTGCTTAAATTATCTTGAGAAATGTAGGTCAAAATCCATCTTAGACTGCTACGCCCAATTTAATAAATGTACTTCATTTTTTTTTATAATAACTACAAAAATATCCAGTGAAGAATTTGATATGACAATGTGTTGCTTATTTTTATCCATGAACGTAGCTTTTTATTGTTATAATTAAATATTTCACTTTTTCTCAGTCATTTAATCTTGACAAAAATACATTTTGTTTTAAGGATGTGTTGCAATAAACCTGTCCAAATCTCATTAAGCAAAAAAATAAAAAAATAATGATGGCAATAAAATTCTGTCACTGTTTCTGACTTTCATTATACTGAACCAGGTGATAATTTTAATATTTAAAGATTTAATTGATTAATAAGTGGATTTATTACAAAAGGAGTATCTTATTTAGACATAAACTCATAATATATGACCAATGTATACACGTTTTATTCGCCACAAATAATTAAATGAACAAAAAAGTAAAAGGTGGTCTTGGGGTTAAAATATAAAATCCGAACAAATGTATGAGCCACGCTCTGAGAAAACAAGGCTTAATGAATGTGTGTAAAATGTCTTGCCAGATTAGCCTGCGCAGTCTGCACAGGCTGATCAAGGACAAACTTTTAATTTAATGGAATTTTAAGTATGTCTCTTCTAAATGAAACTCAAGACTAGGAGGAAAGTGTTGTCCCTGATAAGCGTCAGCAAACAGCCCAGGCTGCTATTAATCTGGGACAACACTTTAGGAACATGCATTTAGCCCGGTTTCTACAGAGCAAGGCTAATTTCTTTGAAGGGTATTATGTAGGGCGGTAGGGCTTTATTGTTTTATTCAAGAATTTGTGAACTGTCAAACAATCTTTTAACAAAAATTTAATTTAAAAAAAAAATCTTACTAACTGAATAAAATGTTAAATCATCATTGTTGTATCCTGATTGTGTTCATATTTCTAAAATGAATAATCAGATAATCCAAAACATATCCAATTTAAATCTGTCCAATTTAAAACAGAGTCTTAATTGAGATTCACACCATTTTTATGAAACCGAACCAATGAAGGTACTGGTATCAGTTGGTACAGGAAGTACAAGTTTACAAGGAAGTTATCTAGATAATCAAAGACAAGTTTTCATCTGGGTTTTCCATGTGTTTCATACAATTAGTCAAAAGACTATATAAAAAATAATTTTAGGTCACAGTCCCTTATTATTTTCAAATTGTTGAACTTTTATTTATATTGTACATATTGCATATTTTTTCTGATCAATATCTTACCAACCAAATACATAACGACTGAGCCAATTCGGCCATAGATCGCTCACCTGTGTACCAACCAAATACATAACGACTGAGCCAATTCGGCCATATATCGCTCACCTGTGTACCAACCAAATACATAACGACTGAGCCAATTCAGCCATAGATCGCTCACCTGTGTAATGGGGGGCATGGTCATTTTGGAACCTATGGGCATCATTTGATCACAATTTTTTTAGAGCCACCATCATAAGCCACATACCAAATATCACAACTGTAGGTCTTGTGGTTTTATAGATTAATAAAAAAAATCTCATATAAGTTTATATAAATAAAAATGTGATCTCTGGGGTGTGGCCAGTTTTAAACCCTAGGGCATGATTTAAAGAAACTTCAGGAATTGTTACAGACAAGAAATGTTAGTATAATTATATGCATTCCTTACAAACTAAATAGTTCTTATGGAAATAAAGATAGTTTTCTTTCGTATCAACATATGTCATTTTAAATGTATTGCGTTATTTTCAATGGACTGGGTCTTTAATTTTAATGGGCAGAAATGACTTTGATAACTGTGTATGAAGTAACTTGAAGGCCAAGAAATAATTATCTATATTAAATCATAACCATCATGAGCCCAAGTGTAAAGAATTTAAAATGCTAATAGAAATATAACTTCTTATAATAGAAATACGTACAAAATACCACATGTTGGAGAACAATTCATCATTGAACTTAAGGTCATCTTGGCTGATATCCCGCCGTCTTGGATCGGAATATGATGAGCGTTTGAATCGTAATCTGTGCTCGCTGCTTCTCTGTGCAAGGGATGGTTCCTCTATGAAGTCACGCTTTTTCCGCGACAGATGGGTCTGTTGTTCAAACCACTGGACCTGAAATAATTAATAAATCAACTTCATTAGTCAATGAAAAATGCTGTATATTTTTTATTTTTTTATTATTTTTATTCCTGTTTGTTTCGCAAGCTTTTTTAAATGTTGAACAAGTGGACTATCTCAAAATATACTACATAATATGTATCAATATCATGGTTTGTTGTATTAAAATAATACCAACAATTGGTTAGAAAACCTCTTTCAAATTTAACAATGAGGAAGTATCAATACATCCTTGCATTTGTTAATTGTATTTACACAAGAAAGTTGATGTACCATATCAAAGGATAACAGACATACAAGTTGTGGTAATAAACTTATTGTGTCAAGCTTTTGGTCAGATATCTAAAAAGGATATAGCAAACAACAAACTGTGGTCATCACATTCAGTTGGATAACATGAGCTGGTCTATGGAAAAACCAGGGTTAATGCGTTAAATATCGTTCAAGATTAGCCTGTGCAGTCTGCACAACTAATCTGGGATGGCACTTCCCTTTGAGACTGGGTTTTTTGTTTAAAGCATCATTTAAACAATAACTCCCATACAAGCAGAACTTGTTGTCCCTCAGAAATCAGCCAGTTTGGACTGCCCAGGCTAATCTGGGACCACACTTTAGGCACATGCATTATGCCCAGTTTTCCCTCTGTTTACAGTCTCAACAGTGGTCCCACAAGAGCTACATGACTAAAGCTCATCAAAACTGAAGAACCATTAAACTACTTTATTAAAGAAATTTGCAGAGCCATGGTACTTTTGATTCAGCGTTAAACCGATGCAGGACAATGTATCACACTGCTATTGTATATAATGCTATAGCACCAAGCCTCATCCACATGCCACATGTACGTCCTCAAGCCTAGCATGTGGTTAACCAATCTGACCAGATGGATATCGCTAATATACAGTAACAAATATGTCTTGTTCTGAGAAAACTGGCATAATGCATGTGCGTAAAGTATCGTCCCAGATTAGCATGTGCAGTCAGCACAGGCTAATCAGGGACGACACTTTCCGCCTTAACTGGATTTTCGCTAAGAAGAGACATCATTTTAACGAAAAATTCCATAAAAGCGGAAATTGTCGTCCCTCATGATTAGCCTGTGCCGACTGCACAGGCTAATCTGGGATGACAATTTACCCACAAGCATTATGCCCAGTTTTCACAGAACACGACACAAATATGCATAGACCACAGAGTATCATGAACATTTTTTTATTTGCATCCCATCATCAAAGCTCTGCACGACATCTTCAAAAAACTGTACTCGAGAGCAAAATGTATAAATTAAAAAACAGAGTTTGTTCTCCTAATTGAACAAGCAATGTTTTGTTGTCACAGCTGTTCTTCGCATGACGTCTTAGCAAAAAATTAATTTCTAACTGTCTAGATGTCAACAGAATGTTTTTTATTTGGCAGGTTTCGGAAAAACTGAAAACATTCTTGTCATTGAAAGCAACAAAACACGTATTCTCATTCCCAGACCAAAAAACGTATGAATACTATTGGATTATTTTTGTGTCATTTACTTTTCAAGGCAGAAGAGTGGCACTTGTTGTTTGTGTCATTGACCTTTCTAAGCAGAAGAGTGGCACTTGTTGTTTGTGTCATTGACCTTTCTAAGCAGAAGTGTGGCACTTGAGACCAAATAACTCCCAGGTTAAGAATTATACTATTGGGATTGTGTCATTGACTTTTCTAAGCAGAAGTGTGGCACTTGAGACCAAATAACTCCCAGGTTAAGAATACTATTGGGATTGTGTGGTTGACTTTTCTAAGCAGAACAGCAGCACCTGAAATAATTACCGGTATTTCTCAAACTGTATATGTTTTATGTAGCAGGGTCATACATTTTCAAATACATGGCAAAAAGTAACGTGTTCAAGTTATCATTAATGGTGCAAAACCTGCCACAAGTAACTTGGGAATGGTAGAATATACCATGTTACAAACATGTGGTCTCTACATGGCAGTCATTTGTAACATGTTATTTTGAAATTTGCTGATTAATAATAAAGTTTCAGTACAGACGAGTTCAGATTGACACAGGCTAGCCATGCACCAACTGACAGGCGGACAAGTGTTATGCTTCGAATAGGGGCATTTAAGATACAATGTACAAGACTTTTCCAGCACAGTGCCCTTGAAAATTATTCAGCTTTGATAGTATTATGAACATTTCCTGTCCGTCACCTGAAAAATGGCACCAAAAACATATTTGAAGTTGATTATTTGAAGTGCTTGTACAGAGGTATATGTGTCGAGTTCTGAGAAAACTGGGCAAAATGCTTGTGCGTAAATTGTCATCCCAGATTAGCCTGTGCAGTCCGCACAGGCTAATCAGGGACAACATTTTCCGCTTTTATGGAATTTTTCGTTTAAATAATGTCTCTTCTTAGCAAAAATCCAGTTTAGGCGGAAAGTGTCGTCCCTGATTAGCCTGTGCAGATTGCACAGGCTAATCTGGGACTATACTTTACGCACATGCATTATCCCCAGTTTTCTCAGAACGCGACACATATATGTAAACTTTAATCTCAAAATTGCTTCACGAATGACCTGAGGGACCTTACATTATGCTCAAGACACAAGTCCTTCGAAGTTTGAAATTAATATCAGTATTAGATAAAGGCAAAATCCAACAAAGTACTATTTATATTTAAATCTTTAGTCAAGTTTTTTTTGCAATTGGTGAAGTTTCAATTCAAAATAAAAGAGATGGAAATGGCACAAAAAAAGAACATCGGGGGAGATGTACTTTAATTTCATTCCAAAACGAGGCAGAACACGTTCTGTCCTTAGTCACGATGAATTTAATTTTGAAATATGGACGGTTGTAATATCCACAACTGCAGATCTTTTTGGAGAGTGGGTTTATTACATTTGCAACATATACACATACTGTTATCAAAACGCTGATAATGTAGAAAATGGTGGGCGAGAAAAGGACATAATTGCAGCTAATAATTGTGCAAATTGGTAATTACACACTCCTTTTGTTACACTGATAGTATAAGATGGTAATTAGCGCTCTTTAATGTCTAAGGAATTTTACCAGCCAGTAAGATATTTTGCCACTTCAAACATTATTAATTTATTTTTATTCAACCATATATGACACAAATATTAAAAATAGTTTAAAATAGTATGCAAGTAACCAGCAGCTTGAAAGCCATACTGTGATTATCTCATGCACATGTTTCATAAAATATGTAAATTTAAGGGATGGCAACGGTTATTCGGTTAATCGGTTATCAGTGTTTCTTAAGAAGGTTAACCGGTTACAAAATTAATATGCGGTTACTCTTGCAGAAAACACAATTTTTGGTTGAACGCAATAAATGCTCAAATTGTTAGTTTTGTTTTACTTCATTTCACTGTATTGGCTAATCCGCTTATCTAATCGCAAATTACCGGCAATTACAATGTACCACCCCGTGATGCCCCCTGTGGATCAAAAGCGATTAGAGTTAGGTGTAAAATCGGGGTGCAGCGGATTAATGAGCAGGCACACGAGCAATTAGCACCTACCCCTGTGAAAAGATATCCATGATCCATGTTTGACCATGGTCAAAACATGGTTGTCCGTGATAATTTCAGAAGATGTGACCATGATATTTATGACCATGGTTTGACATTGAATTGACCATGGTCAAAACACAGTTGACCATGGTCATAAAAATTCATTTGTTGTGACCATGGTCAACTGTGATTTTACCATGGTCAAAACACTGTCAAAACATGGTCAATTTTCTGTTGCTCAGAATTTAAATGTACTCAGGTCGTGTACTTAATTCCGGCCACTTTTGGGGTTATTTAAAAAAAAAATCCTTTGTTTAAGGCAACAGGTTGAAACTAAATTTCACATATATTATCCTGGGTTCGAAACTCACCTAACTTGAAAATTTTGATAGAATTGGAGCAGTGTATGTTACTTTTATGAACAGAAATTGATGACATATAAACTTTCATTTTTTGAAGGTCAATCGTACCTAAAAAATCGGCCACTTTTTAGTTAATTCTACAGGTATATTTACAAGTTAATATCTTTAGACAATATAAATGTCCTCATTTTTAGACTATTAATCAAAGTATACACAAACAAACTTTCTTGGACTTGAAACTTACAATATTTGCGGCATTATTATACCAGTTACTCCCCCTATCATTTTTAATAAATATAAACAAGCACTGTCAATTGGGAGCTGCAAATTCCTAAAAAATATTTCTTTATATTTTTCTTATATGAATATAATTTTCGCAACTACCGATTATGTCACATTCCCCACATGAAAATTATTTCCTGCTAATGTTTGTGACATTTCATTAGAGCAGCCATGGTTAAACATGTTTGACCATGGTCAGTTGTCTTGTAGGTTCATGAATTAAATCATGGTTACAAAGAATGAAATGAGTCATGTTTGACCATGGTCCACACAGTCAAACATGTTTAGACCATGTTTTTCAGAGCGGCAATATACCACAGCCATGGTCAAAACATGTTTGACCATGGTCAGTTATGACCATGGTCAAACATGTTTGACCAAGAAACTTTGGTTCATGGTCGACCATGTCCAGAAAGGTGGCAATATACCTTGGCATGAACCATGGTTTATCCATGGTCTACACACAGTCAACCATGTTTTTTAAACATGTTTAACCATGTTTGAAACATGGTTAACCATGTTTAAACCGTGGTTATTTCACAGAGGTACTCTGCAGTGTGTTTGTTTAGCACTTAACATTCTATTGTGTTTTAATTATTCACATATTGTTAAATTTAAATTATAAACCGACCAATTAAGCTTGTCAATAAGCACATTTGACTGCCACATGTCCTTTTATTTTAAAAATATTTTATCAGCCTGAATATCCAGTATAAAGTCGGTCCAACTTTTTCAGATATCAAGAATTTAATAGATGTTCTTAATGGTTATTTTATGTTTTTTGACAATTTATTGGAAAACCTCTATGAGTTTTGCACAAGTTTGTTTATCTTGATGGCATACTAGTTATTAAAATTCGTTCTTGCTATTTCATGTTTTTGGACAATTTATTACTGAAACAAAACAGATGTGGTATCAATAATGTATGCTTCCAACTAAGAAATTGAAAATAGTAGACAAGTTATATGAACATAACTAACTCTACAATGTAACAACAATACAAAAAACAAGAGCACCGTCGAGCGGATGCCAATGCTCGGCTGTGGGTACAGTTTTGAATAAAAAATAAATAAAAACTTTGACCTTGACCTTTAACCTTGAAGGATGACCTTGACCTTTCACCACTTGAAATGTGCATCTCCATGAGATACACATGCATGCCAAATATCAAGTTGCTATCTTCAATATTGAAAAAGTTATGGCCAATGTTAAATTTTTCGGACGACGATGACGACGCGGAAGACGAGAGGGCTATTACAATACCTCGGGTTTTCTTCGAAAACAGCCGAGCTATTAATCACATTAAAATTCAAAATAATTTGTTCACAAATTAAACAAAACAAAACAATATTATATTAACAACAAAAAATCCCATGGATAAAAAATCCTTAGAAACTCTATATCACATGAATGAATCTATTTGTACATGTAAGAGAGGTGAATTTTATATTGGAATTTAATGCTTGTGTGTTCAACTACATGTATATATGCGCAATGTCCACTAATAATATTCACTCCTTGCCATAAAAGAAATAATCAGTATTCATTCTGCAAGGAAGTTTCAAATAAATATTGTATTGCTAAAAAATATTTGTAGTTTGTATTTTACTTATCTCAGAATAAATTTAATACTATATATATATATATATATATAACACAATACATGTAATTGTTGTTTTCACTGCCGTGTATCTCATTGTAGTTAATTTGTGGATGTTGCCATTTTTCTATACTTTTCATGCCAAATTTATATTTGATTAAGACTTCACGTATTCATTGTGCAATTGCATTTACCATAGCAACAAACAGGTGAAAAAAACAATGGATATTATTTAATTTTTAAAACAGTTCATCCACAAGCTCTCAGGGAAATAAAACCATTATACATCACTTAATTGGGCATACTTATTACCCTTAATCAATTTAACACTATCATTTCATTCAAGACAAAACTACCAATAAACTCATTTCATCTCTACATCATTCTTAAAAAAAAATCTTAGCATTTAAACATTTCTGCACTAATGAGACCAAATATAAAATTAAGTCAGAGAGAACACTTTATCGTAATTCACTAAATGTTAATCTGTTGTTGTTCTTTGTGGTAAGAAAAAGACCAACAATTTTCAAGAACAAGCAAATCAGTCAATCATATAAACTGGAATATTTCTGCCTACTCATGCTATTTGAGATTTGATCTACGTACCTAAAACAAAACAAAAAATAATAAATGCATGAATAAATGCATAATTTAGTAGAAAAGTATGCCCATAAGAAAGCATTTTTTCTCCATTTACAACATGTGTTACATGTAAATAAATGCATGAATAAATGCATAATTGAGTATACAAGTATGCCCATCAGAAAGCATTTGTTCCGCATTCACAACATGTGCTACAATGTACATGTGTAGAAACCTAATCTAATAACTCCATAATATCTCCAGTGGGATTCTCCAGGAAATTAACCCATTTATGCCTAGCGTCTAGAAAAAAGGCCTTGGCAAACAGCGTAGACCCAGATGAGGTCATCAGGGTCTGCGCTGTTTGCTTAAAGGAATTTCTGTAAGAAATATTCTAAAAATAGAAATAAATATACTAGACATCCCTAATTTTGGAAATTAATTGATCCAATTTTGAAGGATGGGAAAGTCCACTAGGCATAAATGGGTTAATACAATTTTGTGACAGCAATTGTTGGCAGCCACCAATGTTTAGCAGCTTCGTAAATCGTCTAATTGCTTCCTGTTACAAGAACTGCGTGACTTTACAATATGGAATACGAGTTAAAGGTGTCAAGTGCAAATGATATTAAAAATATGTAGACAGTCTACAAGCTGAAACAATGAAGGATAGTTTAATAAATATTCAAACATAGAACTGTATAGTGATTTATATTTTTAAAAGGGAATAGAAATTTGAACTAAAACCTTAAAAAAACTTCAAAAAGAATAAGTCAAAATTATTTTGTGGCAAATTAATTCATGTACAGTAAAATCAGATTTTTGAGAGTGGCCACATGTTAGATGCTTTTCTTTCACTTTCATTTCGGCTCTTTGACTCCAGAATTTTTAATTCCTCAGTTTTACAATGAGCCAATATAACATGTAAAAATCAACAAAGAAGAAACAAGACATGTGAATACAAATGTACAGGGTAAGGATGCACTAACACTCCACTGTTGTCTCAAAACTCAGCTTATGTGGAAAAAACAAGCTTTTTTATGGCCATAATTTTTTGACCTCATAGTCATACTCAACAAGCTATCTCCTGATGTTGGTCACATTTGCAGCAAATTATTTGAAAAGGAATTATGAATGACAAATTTACAGTCTGGACAAGCTGTTTAATGGCCCAATTTGACCTTTGACTTTTAAGTGTGACCTTGGCTTTTCAGGTCGGGAGACAGATGTTACATGCATCACCTCGTCTTCTGAAATGCCTAATAAGACTTTACATACATATTGCAATTTGGTAGCAATTATAAAACATATTTGGTTACTTAATTATGACATGCATTCTTAAATCACCTCCATGTTTTTAAACCCGTAGATATTTTTAGCAATTTAAAAAATATGTGAACTGTGTAGGGTTCAACAAAGAACTACTATACACTATATCCATTTCAAAATGTAAAGTTGTTAACCTGTTACTAACATGTTATGGGGTTCTTAATACTGAAACTTGTAAAAGTTTATTTAAGATTTTTTTTATTAAAAAATATCTCCATGCAATCTTTCCATTCACATCAATAGCTTGGTCTGCAAGCTACAGCAATAATGTTGACATTGTCATACACGCCCCTGCAAAATGTTGTTCTGCAGTTCCTGAATAATTCGTGAAATGTTCATGAATTGTTCACGAACCAAGTTCATGAATAGTTCACGAATAGTCAGTGAACAGAAAATGGGCCGTGTCTGTGAAATGTTCTTGAAACTTTAGTTCATGAACTGTTCATGAACACTAATGGCATAAAGTGTTCATGAAATATTATTGAAACCTAATGGCATGAAGTGTTCATGAACTATTCTTGAAACCTTATGGCATGAAGTGTTCATGAACTATTCTTGAACCATAATGACATGAAGTGTTCATGAACTATTCATGAACCATAATCGCATGAAGTGTTCATGAACTATTCATGAACAACAAAATTCTTGAAAAAAATCTTCAGTATTTTGCTGTTCATGAACAGTTCATGAACACTTTTCTTCTATTTGTCAATGGCCCATTTTCTGTTCACGGACTGTCAGTGAATAGTTCATGAACCATAATTCTTCACGAGTTCATGAACTGAGGTCTTACGAAGGTTATCATAAGTGTTACCAAAGCTCAACAAACAGGTCAGGGTAGAAGAAACAAGTCTTGTATTAGCACTTAACATATTGATAGCAATATATAACAATAATTTGAATATAACAATAACTGAGATACAAGTGGTTTGATAAAACTCTTTAAATTTCATAATACAACTTTGCACTATATGTTCATGAATAATTCATGTATTGAAAAGATCATGAATAGTCTCATTTTCAGTTCAAGAATCATTCATGAATAATTCAAGAACTGTATGATTACTTTTCATGAATTTTGTTCATGAACTGTTCATGAACAACTGTTCATGAAATATTCATGAACAACTGTTCATGTAATATTCATGAACTTTGTGGGGATTTCTGAGGAATATTCATGACCTTTCCATAATTTATTCATGGACCTTCATGACATCAGTATGAATGAAGTGTGTAGAGTGATTATTTAGAGTGTATGGTTTGTTATGGTTTTTCAGAAAGTCATACAATTTGACAATTCTTGTTGAATATAAGGTACATGACATTTATTCTGACACAAATTAATATGCATAGAGACCCTATCTGTCTTGTGTTAATATTTTCAACATGGGACTGCTTTACTAATCAGTGGTTTCCCTGAAATGGTTACACTTACAGTGCCAAAGAACTTGAAATGGAACCAATGGCTGATCAGTTTAGCCGGTAATTTATTAAAGACTTACATTTCCAAATATAACATAAACCATGTGCCTTCCGTTTCAACTTCCTGTGCACACAATATTCTTCCTTTGTAAAAACCGCAATGCAATGTACACGTTTGTGTTCTTGATATCACCTTAAAGTGTTCTTGAAATAAGATGTCCTTAAAATATTCTTTAACTGTTCTTTTAATTCTTCCAAGAACAATGACAGATCCTTTTAAGAACATATTGGATTCTTAAAAAGTCCATCATATGTTCAAAAACATTGTGTAGACCTGTTTAAGAACATCAGAAGGAAATATGTTGTTCAAAAAAGTTCTTAAAGTGTTCAAGAATAGTTTAAGAATAATTCAAGAACAGGAAAGGTCCTTAAAAAGTTATTGAACTGTTCCTGAAGGCAGTTCTTGAACAGTTCTTGTACAAATGTTCTTAAAATCCTCTAGAACAGGTCAAGAACTCTTACTTACAGTGGTGAAAATACTATGCATATTCATACTAACTTCACAGGTTTCACAAATCTACAAGATTAGTATGCTAGACATTTCAATATTACTTTCAAAAATATTTATGAAACATCTAGCACAAAGAAATTCATGAATTATTCATGATGGATCCTCAAAGTCTGTCTCAGAAAAGTCATCAGAAATAATTGTTCATGAAATGTTCATCACTAAGTATTTATGGTTTGATGAAGAACTGTTCATGAACTTTGAAGTGTTAAAAAAAATCATAAACTGTTCATGAATGTGTCTTAAGAACAGTTCATGTCCAAAAGTTCATGAACCAAGCTCAGGAACTTTTTGAGAACCGTTTATGAACAGTTCCTGATTGGCTTGAAGTGTTCATGAAATCATGAACAACATTTTGCAGAGGCAGGTAACCTAGTAACATTTGCAAGGTTATCAGTCACACTGGCGAAAAAAACAAAGCCTTTAGAATTCTTAAAATATTAATGAAACCTTGAAAGTAAACAGCTGTCATATGGTTTCATGAATATGTTGAATAAATAATAAATGAGGTTGTAAAACCTACATGCGCACATGCCCAAACAGGTCACTGAAATCTGTGTTCTACTTTTGCCCGAGAATAATAATTGTCATAATGACAATTAATTATAAACAAGTACATTTAACTATGCCCCAGTTGGTCTGATGAAAATAAGATTAATAGAATTTACACAAATGATCCTAAAAAGGTAATAAATCATTAAATGACCGTAACTTAAAATATTATATTGTTTGATTCTTCCACCCCTACCTATCCATAAAATGGACCCTACTCACATTATTTTTATTTAACTAAGTTACTATTATTACACATCAAAGCTTAAACGCTTGAAAAAATATAATTGTTTAAAGTTAAATTTTACTAAGTGATCAACAAAAATAATTTCCTTACCTAACTTAACCGATTGTTAATTAAATAAGGCAAACCCTGCCATGTTTATAACATCAAACGTATCAGTTTTTATGTCAATAATGCAGGCATCCTGTTTACAATGAAACATTTTTAGTAAATAACTAATCTAATGAATATAAAAAAAAGAATTTTAAGGTAAACCAGCTATACAGTTAAAGTTGGCTTGATGATGTCGGCTTAATTTTATGTAAACTGAATAATTTAAAGTGAGTATATACGATTTGAATGTAAGCATTTTATTTTCACAATTTTTCTCCAACCCATGAATATGAACGAGGAATGTTAAATAAAATATATTAGCTATCTTATATTGGTACGATAAATCGAATGTTGTTTACTTCAATGACATTCAGAACAACCACATCTTTTGAGTTGTTTTTTTCTGCTCTTAATTACAACCAGCATGCACTGCATGCTGATGTGTTTTTTCTAGGCAAATATTTTGAGTGATAACACATATAACAAAAAAATGGTGTTTTTTTCAAAATGTTATGACCTTATTTTTCCAACTCATGTATAACTGATATATTGGAAAGCAGCTTGGTCATGGTAAAAATTGACAAACAACATTGCAAACTTTATATAAATGCTTTAAGAAATGCTGATAAGATTATAGCCCGTTCAAGAATTTTGACAATAGATTATGTAAAACATTATGTTCTGAATACAATAACTGCTCGCTGTCATATGGACTCCTTTAAGGGCTGTATTTTAATGGAATGGTTGATCTAGGGGCCATAAGGAGGGTAGACAGTAAGGGTCTGTTTCAACTCTGGACATATTTGCATCGGTCTTAACAAGTAACTTGTAAATATCGTAATGCATTATGTTATCATCACTGTCATTTACTTTTTGAACGTGTTTCACTTAATTATTGCGACTAGTTATGGGTCTATGATGATGCTGGTCCATGAATTGACATCCCACTGACCTGCCTACTTAGAATAATACATATCACTTTCTATGAAATGCACAGTTTAGAGATCTTATTCATGCAGTTACTATGTTATTTTTTAATTATGCAAATTATCCTATAATAATTCATTGAGCAGAAAATATATGAAATTCATGCTGTTTTCATGAAACACACTTGTTTGTCATGTGATGGATCGGTAAAGGGGCCCAGATTAAAAAATTTCATCACCAAAACAGTTTGCTGTATTTGATTTTCTTCTGTTAGTAATGACCTTGACGATATATATATAAAAAGTCTGAATCAGCAGCTTGCTTATATATGCGTCTAAAGTAAGTGACAAGTCATTGAAACACTACAGTACTTAAAACTGCCTTTGGTCAAGGCAGTAATAATGACAGAATCATGTCCGAATTATCGGTGTCTTTGAAGGATAGTGTACTTATGTTTTTATGTATTCTCCTATGCAGTGCATGACTTCTATTCAAACCTGACATATTTAATGTTGACTTCTATAGTAAAGCAAACAGTTTTATCCTGTTTGGGACTCCAAAACCCCATTTTGAATGAATTCCTGCACACGTGAGTTTGCCGATTTGATGGCAGCACAGCAACCCGCATAATCCCTTTGAGAGAGGCAATGTTAACCATTGTACATGTACTGTACTTGTATTTAATGTACACTAGTTATCAGAATAATGAGTAAAAGTGCCTCAAAAACCTTTGGATGTTCACTGATCACACACCAGAGTATCTGACGCAGACTCTGCTTGCTGGACCCTGAAATTTAACCCTTTGCATGCTGGGAAATTTGTCGTCTGCTAAAATTTCGTCTGCTGAATTTCTTAAATTAGCATTTTCTTTGATTTTTTTTTCAAAGAATACTATCAGAATAGCAAACAGTTTGGATCCTGATGAGACGCCACGTTCTGTGGCGTCTCATCTGGATCCAAACTGTTTGCAAAGGCCTTCAAAATTTGGTTCCAGCGCTAAAAGGGTTAACGCCCTCACGGACAGGCTCAATCGTGACCGAAGATGATTCCTATCCGACATTGACACTTAAGGGGTCAGAAATTCTATTCTCTTGATCTATGTAAACAACCCCTCCTCAGGGGTCTTATTGTATGTCACTTTAGTTTTGATTTAGGTTAAACCTTTTTATTCTAGCTAGATTGCATCAAAAGCCTAGGCTTGTTGAAAGGCTCTCGAGTCCTTTCTTGGGTAGAACCAGTACTTAGTGTCTATGGGGGAGATCTAAAAAAATGTTCCCATAGTGGAAATCGAACCCGTGACCTCCCGGTCGCTAAGTGGTCACCATATTCACTACACAATTTAAAGGCGCAAAATTTCTACTTTCATACAGAATTTAACCCAAAAATTATCTGTGAATTGAAACTTAACCTGTTGCAAACAAATTAATACAAAATAATGACTGGTCTAAAGATTACAATTCAATATTGTTAAGTTAGATTTCAATTAGGTGTGTTTGTGCATAACCAAGCTGAACTGACCCTGTGAAGTCAGAGTTAATCTTTCAGTTCCACACCAGGCCCCTCTTGTCTTCAACAATAGGCGAATTATAGTGATCTGATAAAAACCAATTAATCAAAGCTTAATCCTCTTCAGCAAATGAGTGCCATGTACTGGGTTCTCAATAGAGCTGCTTTTAAAAAGTCCAATAATAAAATGCACTCACAAAGGCACTTGTTTCCAGCAATGTCACTCATGCCTTTTGTTTACCAAAAATTATAGCAAATACCTTGTTAAAATATTATTCAGATATACATGCCTGTATCACTGGTGTTTTTGCCTGTAGATATACATTTAAAAATAATAAAAAAAAACTGATATAAAACACCAACCTTTTATGGACATTCTCTACTTATTTGTGTTGTGTTCTGAGAAAACTGGGCAAAATGCTTGTGCGTAAAGTGTCATCCCAGATTAGCCTGTGCAGTCCGCACAGGCTAATCAGGGACGACAATTTCCGCTTTCATGGATTTTCTCGTTTAAATGATGTCTCTTCTTAGCGAAAATCCAGTTTAGGTGGAAAGTGTTGTCCCGGATTAGCCTGTGCGGACTGCACAGGTTAATCTGGGATGACACTTNCCCACATAGACCACACCCACCCAAAACTGCCTTTTACTATAATTTCTTCATTTCTACACCCAATAACTTCAAATTGATACTTATCTTCTCTTATGACAATACGGTCAATCTCAACTATGCATGGCCCCATTACAACTCTGGGGCGCCCTGCCCACATAGGTCACACCAACCCAAAATTGCCTTTTACTATAACTTCTTCATTTCTACACCAATTCACTTCTAATTGATACTGAACTTCTCTTATGACAATACGGTCAATCTCAACTATGCATGGCCCCATTACCAACCCTGGGGCACACCTAGGTCAAACATTCGACGTGGGGATACGCGCCGGCCTCTGCCGCGCCATTTCTAGTTATCTCTGTTATGATTACTTGTAATTGCAAATTGATTATTGTTTCTTTGCAATAGTAAATATAAACGAAAATTTCCAATATTAATTTGGACATTTTAAAACTAAAAAGCCTTTGCTATCCAAGTCATGACAATTCTGAAAGTTTTGCACACATGAACCAAAACATGTCCCTGAAGACAATAATAACACTGCCCTTTGTTGCCATTGCTGTTGTCATATGCGATCATTTAGTATTCCTTTAAGTATCATAGGCAATTTAATGAAACTGAAAACAGAAATTAAGACGAGAGCAGAATCAAGAACATGAATTCTGTGTTCGATATGTAAGGAGTTACTGCCCTTTAAATATGCATAAATAATAAACAAATGAGCTGCAAGGCAACTTTCTGTCAAATTTTACAGAAAAAAAAACGGTTTCCTCTGCTGGCAGGCAATAAAGACAGTTCAAAATTGGAATGTTTAACAGCTCAAGTAATTCTTCCAAAGAATACATATGAGCCTCATTCTGGGAAAACAGGGCTTAATGCATGTGCATGAAGTGTCGTCCATGATTAGTCTGTGCAGACTGCACAGGCTAATCTGGGACGACATTTTACGCACATGCATATGTTTCCATACATATATTTATTAATACTTTAAATGTGGTTAAGAGGATCTCAGCCATTTGGTCTCAGAAAAATTCATTATTTCGGTAACAACTCCACCATTTCCTATCCGGGGAAAATTACACATACAGCAAGAAAACAGAAGGGTGACAAAGTTATTTTATACAATTAAAGCAAATGTTCTTTGAGACTGCATCCAACCAGTGTGTTGGCTTTTTTTGTGTCTCTTGATTAATGGCCATGGCTCTGCGAATACTGATGCATTTGCACCAATAATGCCCCTGCCGTAATAATTACGGTAAATGTTTCCTGCTTAAGACATTCTGTCTTGACAGCTGCAAAAAGGCCACTGCAAACTATTGTGACATTGGAGCAAATTTACAGGAGGATTGCATGAGAATACCCACTTTGCAAAAAAATGATTTCTTTCCTGGCAAGAAGTTCCATTTCTCAGAAATAATGTGACAAATGCCATTCTCTGGCACATCACAATCAAAACTGGAGTGTTTTCAATGTCTCGGAATGTGTGTTAACGCAGATCTTTAAATGTTTGTAAATGGACATTAATGGAACCCAAAGTAGCAATGACATTACATGTATGTAACTAGGCAGATCTCTAACTGTCTTTAAATGGACATTAATGGAACCTAAAGTAGAACTGACATTATAATGTAACCTGTCAGATGCAGCAGAATCCATTTCCAGCATCAAAGCATCAAGTTGCTCCATTAAATGTCATCCTAAATTTGTTTAAAGCGTTAAATTCTACTTAACCTAAAATCTTCTATTTCTGTTACTTCATCAGGGATTTTAGTTGATTTTTAAAAGTACAAGTTTCGTGATACCTGGAGATGGAAAATATGATAGTCCAAATGAAAAACATAGTAATCTGGTAAAACTATTGACAAAAACATGTTAGACGTTTTATTAATTTTGTTAATGTTTTTTTTATTATTTTGATGTCTATAAATATTATTATTATATAAATAGTGCTTCAGTAGTTTATTTAAACAAGAGGGCATATAATGGCCCTTAAGTGCTCACCTGTGTTTACCAACACAAATCGCTAACGACTTGACCTGGAGATCAAGTTTCTCACACCACATGACAAGGATTCAATGTGGCCTTCATATATTGTCAAGATAAACATTCTGACCAAGTTCAATCAAGATATAGTCTCAAATGTGGCTTCTTGATTGGTTACAAGTTTTACAGATTTGACCTAGTTTTTGGATGCATCTGGACCAGCTTCAAACTTGGCCTAGATATTGTCAAGATGAAAATTTTTACCATGTTTCATCAAGCTTGAGTCATAATTGTTTGATAAAGAAGTAAAAATTTATTGTTTAAGATTTGACCTGGTGACCTAGTTATTAGAAGAACAGAAATCAAACTGGGCCTAGTCATACATGTAAATATAGAGTGGTAACAAGGTTTTTCTAAGATTTGACCTCGAGACATAGCTTTTGGAAGCACATGACCCAGATTCGAACTTAGCCTAGATATTTTCAAGACATTCTGAAGTTTCATCAAGATGGGTAAAAAAATGTTGCATTTGGTAAGGAGCTTAAAGTTAGAACAAAGACAACAAACAACAACCGACATAAGGTGACCACAAAAGCTCACCATGAGCCCTTCGTGCTCAGGAGAGCTAAAAACATCAATTGAATCAAAATCAAGCAAGGCAGACAATATGCTTAGGTCAAACATGAGAAATGTGAAAATCTGTTGCAGCAAAAAGCTGGATTCTGAACATTTAATTATGTATTCCGTAACACATACTGATGATGACAGAGTAAAATACATTAGAGACGCATAAATAAATCTTTTATGAACAAAAGTTTTCATGTATAATTTACAGACCTTCTACTTGCTACTCATTAACATCAAGGGTGGAAGTTCACAGTTATGTCAAAGCAGGTTTCTTACAAAAGTTTAAAGGGACTTGTTCACAGTTTATCAAAATGAGAATTTTTCAACTTTTTGTCACAGATTTAAGAAATAAATGAACAATATACATCAGTGTGCCAAATAACACTAATGCCGCAGACTTATACTGAAAATACACTTTCGTTTACGAAAAATCATCCTTAGAAATTGATAAAACTTGAAAGCGTCTCAGACGCGAAACGATCTAAAAATATCGACTTCCTGTGTTATCGTTATATTTTGTAACAACACGTGGATAGTTATACAAAGTATAAAAAAAATGACAACCCATGTGAAGACGAATGGTCAGGTCAACACATAATGTAGTCGTAAAGACTCAATGACAACCGGAACATTAGCTCTGAATTACACACATACACACGTGAAGACGGATGGCTGAGTGGTTTCGGCGCTTGGTTTTTACTCCATGGGCGAGTGGTTCGAGCCCTAGTGTGGTTAACTTTTTTTTCTTTTTTAACCTTTATTCTTGTTTTTATATTGTAGCTCTTTAGTTCTCATGTTTGTATTTATCAATTTAAAGCATTTAATGACAAACTTCAAAACATACCAAAATCTGTGAACAAGTCCCTTTAACCCTGTTAACAATAAGAACTATATAGTATTCGTTGTTTTACATATATCTGTCACAAAGAGTAACTGGAACAATTAACTCTGAGCTACGGTAATTAAATATAAATTGCCTATTATATGTCTGGGCACATGTCAAGAAACACCACATGACAGACGTCACATTTTAATGATGGTAAAACAATAAACTACAGCGCTGATGCTAATTCTGTCCACTGAGTTTCCTTTAAGCAAACAGCGCAGACCCTGATGAGACGCCGCATCATGCGGCGTCTCATCTGGGTTTACGCTTTTTGCCAAGGCCTTTTTTCTAGACTCTAGGAACAAATGAATTTAACAGTTACATGTCCTTATTTATTTGATGTAGTTTGTTCCTGTATGTATGTCTGTTTGCATGTATGAACGTGTAAGTACACGTACTTGCTGATGTATATACATGTATGTGTCTTTAATGTAAATTGTGTTAAAAAATAGAATTCAATAAAAAATGTGCAAGAAATAAAATTTCAAGTATTAAAACATGCTGTTTGTCTTGTTTTGTTCCCATGCCAGTATACAAATAGTTTTTGTACAAATAAATTAACAATTTTCTAATTATCATCCAATAATTGCAGTTATAAGGCCAAACAAAAAAATAGTCGTGGTTCAGGGAACCCAACCTACCCTATTTTTTGCCCCCGACCCTAACGATTTTTTTCGGTCCGCGGAAAAAAAAATGATGGCCAAAATGCTAAAATCTCGTAAAATTTCATTGAAAACAGCCGCCATTTAAACCTGATTGGTTTTCTATATTTTTCTCTTTGTTTCAATGAAAGTGTTCGCAATTTGAACAGTGAACAAAAACCTGTCTGCACCTGTATACGAGACATCGCTTGACCTTACTGTTATTGAAGTGCGCATGGTAGCTGGCCAATCAACATTGAGCTCGCTTACACATGAAATGACGTTGTTGAATGAAATGTAAAAATGGGTGGAGCTATGGGGTTATATTGGGTCATTCATGCGCAGACACTGTATACTTTGAATACACAGTTTATAATGTTGTCTGCAAACAAAATAGCGGCCGGTCGCAAATCGTATTATTAAGATTAAAAATGAAAAGAAGCGTGACAATAAATCAATTATTTCCAAGCTGACTATCGATCTGAATTTAAGAGTGATAATTAAATAATTAGTTCTATGTCGATGATGTTACAATTTTCTGCCGATTTTCGATCGAAATGAAAAGGTGATAATTAATTTATTTGTTTGTTTTACTCACACACTATGCTAACAGACAGCGGCGTATTTTAATCAAAGGAAAATGTGAAAAACATGCGCGGTTTAATTGTTATTAAAGTTTAATTAAATGTTCGAATTTGTAACACATAGGAAGAGTAATTCAGCTAGTCTACTATAAAAAGTAACCACTTTGTCTCTACAGTCGCTAACACGGCGTCTTTAAACTTAAAGCGTCCTTTGGACGAAAAAGAGTCATAACAAACAAACAAAAAAATTAAAACACAAAACACTAGAGCATTCCAAGAGTCATGGAAACTTGATAACAACTGGCTTCGCTTTGATAATGAATCAAAATCAATGTACTGTGACACTCTGAGCCTGTACAAACCAATAGCAACATTCAAATTTATGTACACTGCTCACTTCCTGTGTGATGCGCTCAAACCCATTGCCATTTTATCAAAACAAATGTACCAGAAGAAAGACTTGTGCTATTCTGAGGTTACCCTCCTTTTGACAGCCACTATTCAGACTCTTGAGCACCTGTCGGAGACAGACCAGGTCTCATGATGAAAAAAATTCTGAAGGTCACACCCCAAACACCAGAGACTGATAAAGATGGCTTGTTCACTTTTGAAAATGAAGGTCACACTTTCACAGACAGTGTCATATATTATGATATGTGATATGTGCTTGTTGTCATTAAAAGAAATATAAAAAATCTATAGTATTTGATTATTTGATAACCAGTTTTCGCGTGCTGACAAACAAAAAATGGTTGGCTCAAAGAAATTTTGGGCCAGCGCTAGCCCTGAAAAGGTGCATGAAGAGCTAGGAATGATGAATAATAAACAACGACTAAATACCACATGTGCAATGTTAATCATTTGTTCAGTGTTTAAACAATCATGGGTGCATTAACTGACCCTTTTTCACCCTGAAATCAGTCGACTGGTAAAAAAAACAAAAAAAAAACAAAAAAAACCTACCTACCCTCCTACATTCTTCTGGCCATGTTCCCTGAACCAAGACTATTTTTTTTGGCCTAACATAACATTTATGTATATTTTGCTTTGGAAAGGAGGGTATTACAAAACAACTATTTTTTTTTTACATACATTTAATTACATGTATTAAATGTTTTAGTTTATATTTTACTATTTTTATTACAAAAAGTATTATTCATTCACAAAAAAACACACACTTAAATAACTTGTGATAAGAATAAAAAAAAATAACTTTAGAAGTGCAACATTTCCGTTACACCCTTATCTAAGCCAACAACTGATAACATGGGTACGAACTCTTTTCATCTTCAATAAGGATCACAACTTGCAACCAAAGAATGCAAAGAGTATGTTAATTGAACTTTTTTGTTCAAACCTGAAAGACAAGATAAAGATGGCTCGAGAAATCAAAGAGGAGAACGCAACAAGCCCCTTGATGTGTATAAATGTATCAAATTTGTGTCGTGTTCTGAGAAAACTGGGCAAAATGCTTGTGCGTAAAATGTCATCAGTCCCCACAGGCTAATCAGGGATGACAATTTCCGCTTTTATGGAAATTTTTCGTTTAAATGATGTCTCTTCTCAGCGAAAATCCAGTTTAGGCCGAAAGTTTCGTCCCGGATTAGCCTGTGAGGACTGCACAGGCTATTCTGGGATGACACTTTACGAACAAGCATTTTGCCCAGTTTTCTCAGAACATGCCACATTTTTTAAATTGTCATGCAGGGTTTCTTGTATGTCCCATTTATAATATTTTATGAATGTTTTCTCTTTTATTATTTGTACTGCTTCTATAAGTAGCACTTCTAGACACCAATATGTATAAGCAATTTTAACATTGCAACATGTAGAATAAAAAAAACAATTGTGTAGTTAGTATTAACAAAAATTTAATTGCACAAGTACTGGTACAACTTTTCATAGTGACAGATTTTTAGTACCAAAGTAAAGTTGAGTAAGCAAACACTATTTTTTTCTGTTCCAAAAAAATGGTATTTTAAATGAACAAGTATTAGTTGACCATAACTACAAATTCTTAGAACCATGTGGTCTCCTGCATCTCAAACAGAGCAGAGAGGAAATTCAAGTAAAAAATCTTCAACATATTTCAAGAGCAAGGTATTTCCGTAACGTTTTAAAAGTCTTTATTACAATGCTATAATTATAGTTAAATATGATATAACTGTATCTGATTGGTTGTTCAATGTTCTGATGTTGTCAGCCTAAAGGTCAGCATGAAGAAATCTAAAGAGATCAGCTAAGCATATCATCAAACTTGCTCCTTTCTTCTGCTATTTTCTTTGCAGTAAAATATACACAATGTACATGACATTTCAAGGAAATAAGATCTTATACAGAATTTCTAAGCATTTTATACAATTGTTTCACTCTCAAAGATCAATTTCCATATATTTTCCATTTGCAGACTAAATGACACCCATGGAACAGGCTGACATTTACTTTTAATGACGCACATTATCACAGAAAATTTACCTACCGCTAGCATATAGTTTTTCAAGTGAGAAAATTCTGGGCATACAGACATTTTAATACATGAAATGACCACTTTATGATTTATAGAAGTCAGAAATATATTGATAAGGTGTCAAAAGTACTAAATCTGGAGTCATTTTTGTCAATGCAGAGCGGTATACATATGTACATTAAATGGTCTGCAAATGGTGCTTTGTATTTGTAAACAATTACAACTACATGTTTCTACGCTTATGCTTAATAAAACAAGCAAATTCGTTGAATTGATATCCCCCGCCAAACTAGAGCTTTGTCACAGACGTGACGTATACCCCTACATGCTGCATTGACACAGAATATATACAAAGGGCCATAACTCCGTTATTTACAGATGGTGTACAATGCCATTTGGCGTGCATCATCCTCTTATCCATATATATACTCATACCAAGTTTCAATGAAATCTGCCAAAGCACTTCCTAGATATGGCTCCGGACACAAAAAGTGCCGGCCGGACAGACAGGCGGATAACGCCAAAACAATATCCCTCCGCCTTTTGCGGAGGATAATAATAATGAAACGTAATCGATGTTGCCATTCCAAACCATGGCCATTAAGACATTGTGGCCACTTACGTTCTCAGAACACTAACATACAGTACAGCCCACGCGGAACCAGCAAAGTCCGCGGCTACGCCGCGGCCAGTAATTTTAGTACTCGACGGAATCACGCGGCGTATCGACGAGTCACGCGGCATCGATCCGCGCTACCTCGCGTACTTTCGCGGAATAAATCCGCTGCATACGTTCGCTGCGGATCGAGTCCAAAAATATACACCTAGATCTACATGTACATTTGTGTATCGCAGAAACCTAGATTTACGCTGAAGCAATTACATTTGTCGGTGTTTAATTGCTTTTAATTGATTCTTTGATTTAACTAATTAAAAACTTAAAGTAGTTGCAGTTTCACAGTTTGCTATTTTGAGTATTTTTTTCGGATAAATGAATGCAACACTGTGTGGAGCAATTACATTTGTCGGTTTTTTAATTGCTTTCGCGGGAGGGCTTTTGTTTGCAGTTGCAGATTCACAGTTTTCTATGTTGATATTTATTATTATGCATTTAAATATTGACTGCAAGAAATGCAATTGAAACATTACAGTCAAAGATAAATTAAATAAGTAATTCAGACAATTAAGTAACATGCAAACGCACCCAGAATTTCACTTTCATTTTCGCAAGGTTTTCAGGAAGTCCCCGGGAAGCACGTTTTTTGCATGGATGTGTGTATGACGCGATTAAACGATGCTCTGTATCGTATTGCATTCAATCTAAATTAAATCATTTCATTTTATGTTTTAATATAATGTTATTACGGCGCATTAAACGCACACAAAGTAACTTGAAGTACTTTTGCCGATTCTAAACATGACAATGATAAATGATTATTGCAATTTAATTAATACATGCCCTTGATACTCGTGTTGTGTCTTTATAAATTCGATTTTATTTAAATTTGCATTCTTTTAAAATAATAACTATTTCTATCAGGATTACAGCAGTTTCTTTAGAAACGGGAATGAAATCACTTAAAGCAAAACAAACAACATGCTTTTTTATTAACTGTTTTATCTATTTTGAATCTGCGCACATTAAATTAATTATGATTTTAAATATAATTATAATTGTTCTTTTAAAATGTATTGACTAACTTATCATTTTTCAAAGATTTTTATTTTATGATGCTTATCCACTCGGCGTCATATCGCGGACCGCCGCTTGCCTCGGCATGTCGCGGCAGACAGATGCGAAGCATCGCGGGGAAATTCGACGCGCCGCCGCGAACTGACGCGGCTTTGACGGCCGACTCGGCATCGACTCGATGCTCCATTCCACCGCGGAACGCGAAATATGCTTGTTCCGCGTGGGCTGTACTGTACACTCATAACTACAAAAAATGTACATACAATCAGGCCTTTCCCAAGGAATTTGCTATTGGAATGAGGCAAAGATAAGGAATGAATGAAGGGGATGATTGTCAACATGTTCTTACACACATGAACTTACATGTGGATGAGAGGACAGCTTTTCATGGTGTTCTGTACTGTGTAAGGCTGAGCGTCTGTGAACATGGGGATGTTCAAATAGGTAGTGGTCTTTCAGTGAACCAATCTGAAATCAGAATACAAAACAGTGTGTGTTTCTTTTCAATATAAATATAAATACGTAGTGGTCTTTTAGTGAACCAATATGAAATAAGAAGACAAAACAGTGTGTGTTTCTTTTTAAGATTTTGGGAATGGGACAGGGGTCCTTTGGATTGGGAAAAAGTGCGCCATTTTGTCTCAAATTGAGAAACTTAGATGTTTTTTTATATATTTTTTACCTGCTCAAACTACAATGTATAAAATGTTGAATATATTTATATTATTTGTGCTTCGGTTCAAATCATAGAGTTGGATAAGATGTGACATTTCATTTTTTTTTTTTTAAATACAAACAAATTGAAACTTTAAATTGACAAATTTAGACGGTCATTTGGAAAAAAAAAATATTTTTAAGATAGGAAGTGGTGTCTAATTCTTGCCCTAAATTAGACCCCCCCCCCAACAAAAAAAACCTGCAGAATATAGGGTTTACTTTTCTTTCTGGATTTTACTGACCCAAATCATAATTGGAAAATCAAAAATGTATATTGCAGTTTTGCAACTGCAACAAAACATGTGCGTGAAAAACTCTGAAATTGGGAAAATTTGGGTTGTGAAGTCTTCATATTGGGAAATCGGTGTATTAGATTTAGATTTTTGGTCCCAAATACTTTAAAATTAATAACTTAGTGTTGTCAATATTATATTTACTTAGGTTCAATAGAGCTGCATAGGGAAACTAACTAAATGTTGCATTTTTTATTTTATTTTTTTTAAACCTTCAATTGGGAATTTTTTTGACAGCAGTTGGGTGGGAAATTGTAGGGTTTTCTTAATTGGGAAATTGCCGTTTTCTGGTCCTTTAATAAAGAAGGAAAAAATCGCTGCATATGCACAACAATCGGCTCATTAAGTATGCATCACGGTTCAACTGGGAATCATATTTGTCTCTTTGTTTTTTAAGGAAATGCTTACTAATTTGAATGGGTTATATAATAATTGTTTAAATGTCTGTATATGACTGTCACTACACAGTTAAGTCCTGAGTGAAATATGCAACTCTTTGATTAAAAACAATCCAGTTTAATCCTTAATATGTACACCAAAAAAGTATAAACATGAATTGTTTCAACTATTTTCTCATAAAGGCAGTATTGTTTTACGATTTTAATTCACTGGTTGTTTAATGTAAGGTTAGATGATTATATATTCCAAATTTCAAAATTTTTAATCCATGCAATAAAGAAGACAGATAGTTAAAATTGCTCTAGGTATTGTAATTTGACAGAAAAATTTAAGGCTGTAATTGTAGGCATCACTGCCAGGGTTAACCCTTTGCATGCTGGGAAATTTGGCGTCTGCTAAAATGTTGTCTGCAGAATTTTTAAAATAAGCGTTTTCTTCGATTTTTTTTCAAAGAATACTATCAGAATAGCAAACAGTTTGGATCCTGATGAGACGCCACGTTTTGTGGCGTCTCATCTGGATCCAAACTGTTTGCAAAGGCCTTCACAATTCGGTTCCCGCACTGAAAGTGTTAAAGGGACTTAATTGTTCACAGCTCATCAAAATGAGAATGTTTTAACTTTTTGTCACAGATTTAAGAAATAAATGAACAATGTACATCAGTGTGCGAAATAACAATTATGCCGCAGACTTATACTGAAAATACACTTGCGTTAACCAAAAATCATCGTAAGAAATTGATAAAATTATAAAGCGTCTAAGACGCGAAACGATCTAAAAATATTGATTTCTTGTGTTATCGTTATATTTTGTAACAACACGTGGATACTGGATAGTTATACAAAGTATAAAATAAATGGTAACCCATGTGAAGATGGATGGTTAGGTCCACACATAATGAAGTCGTAAAGACTCAACGACGACCTGAACATAAACTCTGAATTACAAACATACACATATGAAGACAGATGGCTGAGTGGTTACAGCGCTTGGCTTTTACTCCATGGGTCAGTGGTTCGAGCCCTGGTGTGATTTTTTTTTCTTTTATTCTATATATTTTTATATTGTAGCTCTATAGTTGTAGCCCTTTAAAATAAACTTATGAATATGGCTTGGTTTACCCAAACAATGTCACAGTATTTATAACAAAGGTCTAAACTCTTCTTTTGCTAAATTTATCTAATTTCATTCAAGGTGTTGGCTTTATACCGACACATATGCAGACAGTTTAATGTTTATAATTACTCATACAAATTATTAACAATTTACCTTAAAAAATTATAAATTCAAAACCCTGCATATGAAAATAAGTCTACAATGGTGTTGTGTACATGTACCTCGAACTGTGATGCTTAGCTACATGTAGGACAAAGCACTTGATGGGTGTCACTGTGCTTTTAATGGTCTATTCAGTCAGATTTGGTAGAGTCTAGACACACACTTGCATTTTTGGATCAGATACATGTAATGTCTCTGAAATCCTGCAGTTTTCCCCAAAAAGCTTATATTACACATTTTTTGTTCACTCCCATGATGATGGTAGGATATTTTTACTCATTTTTGTTTAGGTTTTAAAAAAAACTGCTACAGAAATTGTATGCGTTTGTAATTATTTATTTTTTAATAAAATAAGGCACTATCACTTAGTTGTGAAAAAAGCTGTGTAACACAAACTTGATGCATTTCTTGTAAAGCCAACTGTATAACAACTTGAAATAACAAACATTATTCTATATAGCTTAAATGACAGGGTCATGATAGTTTTAAGCCAAATGTGAAAGTAAGTATTAAACATTTTGCAAATTCAGCCTTACATTGCAAAATTTTCACGCAGAAAAATAAATTGTAAACACTTTCAGTAGTCTATATTTTTTACTTTTTTTTCAGAGTAAATATTTTCACCATTTTTTTACTTTATGACATATTTACAATGTCACAGAAAATGTCACACAAATCCCAGAAGAAACATTGTCACGTGTGCCAGAAAACTTAAAGAAATGCAGGCCTTTTCTATGTCATTTTGGGACAAGGGCTGAAATTAAATGCTGTTTGGGACGGTCCAAATCCATGACAGCCCAGACCATGGCATGAGTCGACAGCCTAGATAATTGACTGCCAAAATAATGTAATGAAGAGGAACATTCAAGAGGCTTGTTATCACATATAATTTGTCATACAAAATAATGACTTCTTGATATTCTTTCAGAACGTTACATTTTAAATAAGGTAATTATTTGTTCTGACAATAAGGATGTGAGAAATATAGGTGAAACAATCAATTAACCAAATAATATGATAAAATGAGCAGCAAATGCAGGCCTCGACACTAACTTTGTTTCAACTAGCCCGTTCAGGCTAGTAAATGCAGAACCTACTAGCCCTTACCAATCATTCATGTGCCCTGACCCAAGTATTATCAAAACACTTATATTTATCATAGAAATAAAATAGGTACTGATGTGGTTTTTCGATAAAAATACATTCCAAATCTATTTCAAGATATGATCCTGTTAAAAAGCGTTTGTGGTCTCCGACTTCACTCTTGGATTTAATTGTCATCTGATCGTACTGTATTAAGATTTTTACATCTTTGAAAAGCGTATTTAAAATGCAGTTTATTGATATATTCCTCGAGGAAAGCACGGGCTTTATAATTTGATTGATGAAAAAAAAACTTTGAGGCGCATTTAAAAATCGGTGTTGCATTTTCTATATTGTGGAGACTTTTTCTCTGCATTAAAAGCAAGTCGTTTACGCTTTATCTACCACGCTACGGTCGTTGAGATAGGTCAGTATCAATCTGTGACATTTACAGTTATTGTATACACCTTCATGTGGGGACGCGTGTATTCGGCTGCCTGTGTGCTGATTGGCTCATATGTTTACCAAGAATGTGATTGACAGCTGGCATCATGCCTTTCATGTTAGGCAAGTGGGGTTGTTGTTTGTCGCACTACACAAGCGTGAATGTGATGAACAAAGAAGGCACAAAATCTGGGCCAAACTGGATTTAGTTATGAATGTCGGATTATACAGAAAATTCAAATGCGTGTCGAGTGAAGGGCAAATGTACCGACCCCGGATTGAAGCATACACCTTTTGACTCGCCGCGAAGATGAAGGGAAACACCGATATTTATTTGTTTACGGAAGAAAATTCTGCATCGAACCAAAGACCTATCAATATTATTGATAGGTCTTTGATCGAGCACAGGCGGATAATCCCGATTTTCGCCGTGATTATGTTGGACCAATCAAAAGCGGGATAAATAATGGGCGATTGCGATCGTATTTTTCCTTCGGAAAAGTACGTAGTCCGCCGAAATTCGATAAAAATTTTAATTTGATGGGTAAACCTGAAAATATTTTATCGGACGTTTCGGGCAGACGAGCTACGAATTTCAATCAGCCCTTGAATGTTTATGTCCGAACACATTATCCCGCCCAGAACACACATGACCGGTCGGGCATGTTCCTGGGACATTGGCAAGCCCGGACCTAGGTACAGGCAGTGAATGTTGTTCGGACGTGCCTTAGTGTCGAGCCCTGAGCAAATGTCATGTACACGAGACGTCACGAGTACAACAGATAGTACAGCATTTATAATACCAGAGACGTAGATATCTTCGTCTCTGATAATGCAACAGTATTTTGACAACTGTCAGAAGAATTTTTTTAACCATAGACATTGAAAATAAAATTGTATCAATACGGCACTATTATAACTATTATAATTATGAATAATTAGATTATAGATCTTTGATTGTGATATAAATACTGTTACAAATTAATTGCAAACCAGTAATATTTTTTCTTTATTATTATTTTTGGGACATTGGGAACAACTTGGGATTATTTTTTACAATTTTGGTTTGGGAATGGGTCCATTTTTTTAAGGAATGGGTCTGTTTAATCATTAAATGGACCCGTATATACGCAAGGAAAAGGCCTGTTTAGCAACCGCATTCAAAGTGCAGTAAATGAATTTGTTTAATTGTTTTAAACTGGAAATAAACTTATTATAAAGGCTAAGATAACTATTACTATAAAGAAGAGAGCCATGATTGCCCCTGAAGCGCTCACCAGAGTTCAAGGTTCACCAATTGTCAAAGACTTGACCAGGTGACATAGTTTTTGACCCCAATTGACAGAGATTCAAAGATGGCCTTCATATCGTTGTGATACACATTCCTACCAAGTCTTATTAAGATTGGCTTAAAAATAAGGTGTCCAGTCAAGCTAAAATTTGACTTCAGGACGCATTACCATGAAGACAGAGGTATGGTGATCACACAAATTACTCTATACTAACATTCTATGGGAGGATTTTTGGTACAAAAATTACCTGTTCAGAATTTCTTTTTTATTTATCTTTTTCTCTTGATATCTTTTTCCCCTTTGTATATTGCATGCTACTTTAAAATAAAATCTTAAAGTGTTTTTTTTTTACATAAAAATTGAAAATACAAGAAATCTTACTTGTCCTATATTAATAAATCCATGTGTTTCTGCTACTTCTCTGGCATGTCGCTCACCACCAGGTATATGGACAGCAAATTTATTGGTATAAGTATTTCCGAGAACTAAACTGACGGACCAGACAAAAAATAAGGTAAACAACAAATTCCAGGAAGAAGGTGCCATTATTATTAAAATATTTTTATAACTGAATGATGTAAAGCGTCGAGTTGTCTTTTAATCCATTTTTAAAAAGTTAAAGCTATTAACACACTATCCAAAACAGGATGTAGTTTATTATAAAACGTGTGTTTATCCGGTGTTTATCTGGTAAAACTATCAACACGTCCGCTTTCTAAATTAGTTTGACGTACCACCAATCTCAAGAGCTGAAACACGTTCGGTAACTCTCACCTGGATCCAAAACGGTCACATTTCACACCGGTGTTTTACCTTTTTTAGTCTGGTACCTGGTCTACGTAATAATGTCAGGATCGGAGTATGATTACACCCAATGGAATTAAAATAGACCACAATGCAGATATTATTATTCTTAAATCACAACAGTTTTGTGCACGTTTCTCATTGTCACATGACAACTATCTTTAAAACTCAGATAATACGACCGCTTAGGAACCTAAATAAATGCCCTTATTAGTGGGACGGTTGTGCATTCGAGGTGAAGAAAAGCACTCAGTATATAAACATAATATTGTTTGGTTGTGTTCATAGTTAAACAAGATGGCCAACTGGTCACAAAATAACGTTCATTTTAACGACTGAGAAGGATGTATTGATTTGCGGTAAAAATATTGACACAGAAACTATAATTCAAAGGTAATAATTGAGAAGTGCATCAGGAGATGTTGCTCGTTATCGTACGTGGTCGATATTGTATGCCACAAACAAGGTTTCATTATAATAAGATTAAACTATTCGAATTTAATTCAGAAGTTCTTCAGACAATCTGGCCGGTTATCGAACATGGTCGAGATAGTATGCCCTCAAACAATATCATTTTTTTTCCTAATGATACGATTTAAACTACTAGTATTTGAGTTAGAGAGCGCACATAGTTAATTATGTCATTTTATCATTCAAGGGACATAATTCAGAAGTACTTCATGCGATCTCGCTGGTTATCCAACTTGGTAGAGATGAAATGCCCATCCACATCATGTTAGTTTGTTTAATTCATTGCCCATTAGCAAGACGTATTTCAGGCGATCTGGCTCTTTACCGAACTCAGTCAAGATTATATACATGTACACATGAAATGAAACGTCAGCTTCAACAGCAGGAGAGAAACCTTATAGTACAATGCGGTCCTTTATTTATGACAAATAACCAAACGCCAAACAGTGAGACACAAAACAATTAGACAAGACACGTGTTCACGTACATAAACCACGAACAAACAAAAAAAAACTCTGGGGTGAACGCCTTTGTTGAATAAACTTTGTCTCAAATTGTTTTATTACATTTTGTATTTTGTTAAAAACCATACGTTGTAATATATAGACACGTGACACTATTTTGTATTATATTTTGTGTATTTATACGATGTACATTTGTATACGTCTTAATAAACTGTCTGTTCTGTTTTGTTCTGTTCTTATAACAGTCAATGCAAAAGCACTGGGGGTTTAAACTGGTGTGAAGGAGTTCCAAATCTAACACTTGACCCATAATTTTTCATATAACCTAAAAGTGTAAATAACTAAAGTATTCTCATACCAATACGATCCAAATTAAATAGCTATCAAAGAAATAAAACCTTCTAATTGAATTGCCATTTACCTACTCAGTGTTCGTATACAAACCAGAGCACCAGACATGTAACTTTCAGATGAACGATTAAATGAAACCAAAGCGAGCATAAACTTCATCCCGTCTTTGATAATATAGATTTAGAGATATAGCATCATAACGTCTAACAATCATATCATCCTCGTACACTCCAGGAAGAAGCAGATTGCAAAACGCCAAATTACAAAGCTTGGTTGTGAATGTCTATCTGTAGCCTCACAGCAATTTTTTATTTGTGAGCAAAGCTCACAAATAATGCAGACGCAATTTTGCAAATCAGTATGGCTTAGCTACGGTAGGGCCCGTAACCCATGACTGCCTGTGTGGATAACTGCAGTAAAATTTAGCAGACGACAATAACCACCTCATCTGCCTGTTCTCACTGGTACACTACATAATGTGTATTTAACAGCTTGTAAAACAACGTTGGCCAGTCTAGTGTTTATCATTGAAATCTGTACATATTGGCTGCTTTCAGGGAAAACGGGGCTTAATGCATGTCAAATAAGATAAGCATGTGCACACTGATTAGCTGTATCAATGATTTGAAAAAAACAACACATATCTCGACCTGTGCTTTAAAGACACACTCTTTATAAATTTGAATGGGTTGTGGTCATTTCAAACTTGCGATATAAAAAGCTATAACATAATTTTGAAAGCTGAGTTGTGTCTAAGATTATACAACAGCGAACAAATTTAGTGCCTTCAGCGCTTTGATTTCCAATAGGGAAAACTACCGGTACCGCGAAAATTGGAAAAAATATCGCGAAAAAACCCACATGAAATTGGGAAAATTCGCGTCGTCAAATCTTAAGGTTGGGAATAATGGGTTTTTTAATAGCTTGTTACTAAGTTGTACAAACCCATCTTAATGTTCGTTTACATGCCTTTTGCTCAAATTTCCAGCTCAGTGCTAATGCTATTTGTCCACTTGCAGATTACGCGCTTTTGGAACGCATTTGATGCAACTTTCCTTCATTTTGTGAATGTATCGAACGGAAATTTGGGAAATAAGTATTGTTTCCTCCATTGGGAAAGTGCTTTTTACGGGTAATTTATACAAAAGTAAAAACTCGCTACCACACATCAAGGACAAACTAAATTGAAAACGCTACCTGTTTTGCGCAAAACAGTAAGTAGGGGAAAGCCTTCCACTGTGATTCCTGCTGCCCTCACTGACACTAGTGAAAGGCCCTTGTGATGACACGAACATATTATCTCGCTAATACCTATTTCCCTTATAAATGCGTTTAACTTCCCAGGTATTGACAGTGGTACACTCATATTCAGAGTAAATTCTATTTAATCATTGTCTAATTTTTTTATCCATTAAAATGGAATAAAAATAGTCACTCATTTCATCTCGATTTTTTTATGTTCATTCAAATTGTTTCGCAGTCGAGTCTTCCATGTTCCAATAGATTTACCACTTATCTGTTCTGGTTTCAAATTACGTGTGTGTGTCAATATAGATCACACGGTATAGGTTTATGTAATCAATTGCACAATTAGTATCGCGTGTTTCAGGAGGTAAATGTACGCGCGCAATTTTGCAGATAATTAGAATATAGTTAACGGTGTTTTACTGCATTTATATCCAAACAATAATTTTGTTGAAACTTTAGTACGTCTTAAATTGAAGGAACCCATAACACAAATAAGCATATAATATTTTAATGGCTATCATGACTACACACTATAACACACATTTCTATCACCTCATATAAGTTGTTATTCTATTAATTTGTTACTACAAATAATATTTTCATAATTACTTCGTTATTCTCACAGAAACGATGTTTCACTTTTATTTATGTCTATATAAAAAAACACCCATTAACGCTTAAAATCAGCGAATATTTGTTAAATATTTCATAAAATAAAGTTAACCCATAAAAAAAGTCAGTGTTCCTTATAGCAAATGCCAAAATTTCAACGCTAGATGTGCTCTGGTAACACAGATTTAACAAGACATTAAAGGCTTTTTTTATATTTTGTGGTACAATAGTTCATGCACTAATTTAGTGATCGTGTGTCGTATGAACAGACATCGTTGCGTGAAATTAAGATGGAATATATTGTACCAAACAATCTTGTTAAATCTATGTTACCAGACCTATGTTACCTATCTTTTTTTTTTGTATTCAGCCAAACAAAGTCATGCCGTATAGTCATCATGTAGAGTAGCTGTTTTGCGTTTCATAAAAATCTGCAAAACGTTGTAGAAGAGGTTCACTTGACACAATGGCCACCTGTCAGCCACCTGTAAGCCAATACAAATCCAAGATGGCCACAAGTTGGCTATTTTGAACTTATTTGTACGAAGTTTAATGAAAACTTGCCGCTCCGATTATAGTTATAATATTGGAACAATCAAACGAAATGGAATGTTTCATCACATTTGAGTCATGAATATAGCTTTAAGAGCAGTAACAGGGTTTTTCTAAATTTGGATCTCGTTTTCTTGTTTTTTACCCCACTTTACCAAAAGTCGTTAAGCTTCATTAAGATTGAGCAAAACATGTGGCCTTTAAAGTGGTAACGAACTTAAAGTTGAATAAGAACGACGACGGACATAAACTATAAGCTCAGGTGATCTTAAAATGATTAAAGCTGGAGTCCACACCCTGAAAAGGTTAAGACAAAGCATTCATTTTTATATCGGTTGAAAGCATGTCAAACCTAAATCTTAGCCCAAAATAAATATAAATCTAATTCCAAATAGCCGTCCGTCGGCTTATACAATCCAAATATGATAATCTTTTCGGCCATATTTTGTCGAAGAAAGTAGGTAAGTTAAGCACGATCGTGCATTATTGGAACCGAGTAATAAACTAATTAAATACAAGAGTCGGCAATCTTCGCTCTGATAAAAAAGAAATGTCGTATACTTCTCCGTGAGTATGTGCGCACTAGAAGGACCAACAGTCGACCAGTTGAATGTTTTTGTGATAGATGTAACGCAATAATACATTACTAAGCTGCCTGTAAAGTTTCATCTTATTCGGACAAACCTTTAACCAGAAGTTCGTAGGAAATGCTATCATATCATGGTGACTCCAGTAAACCCGCTTGTGTGGTAGAACTTAAAGTAGTATATGCAATACAACACTCAATCTGCAAACATTTTAAATCTTATGACATTACACTGACAATGGAAGGAATTTATGACTCGGTCGTTTTAAAACATAAACAAATGAAGCTCATAATTTTTATTTTGGTCTACAGGGACTTGTTCACAGTTTATCAAAACAAAAAATCAACTTTTTGTCACAGCTTCAAGAAATAAATGAGCAATTTTTTTATCATTGTGCGAAATAACACTAGTGCCACAGACTTATACTGAAAATACATTTTTGTTTACGAAAAATCATCGTTAAAAATTGATAAAATTATAAAGCCAAAATCTGTGAACAAGTCCCTTTAACACCATGTCAATAACGTGATGCATCAGTTCTTATTACCACCATTGACATTTCTAATCAACAAATCGTCCCACTCGTACTTTACCACCGACAAATTTCATGCGGCTGTTTAGTCTATACAATTGGTGCAGCATGCGCTCCCCGTAAGGGTGATTGCGATGGCGAGCAAACAGTTTATTCAGTACATTCATGCCTTCTCGCAGAAAAATATCATCATTTTTAAACGAGTCAAACTCAACATTGGAAAACACAGTGGTTCCGTATTTCTTCGATTCTTGAATAGCTGAGTTACGAATAGACATTTCACCCACTTCATTAGCGGCAAATCCCAGCAAATGGAACAGGTGATCATCATTGACACTTGGATACAGCAAACACTTGCGCCGAACCCAACGTTCGAAGTACTTCAGGACTTTCCTAGCTTCAGCTTGTAATTGTATTGCTTGATAAATGTTTCTCGCCTTCTCGCAAAGACCAATATATGAAAATACAACCTTTAAAAGAATGTATGCTGGAGCAGGGATTTTAAAGGATTCTTGCACGTGCTTAGAAGGACCAGGAACGGATGTATCATCTGCCAAAGAAGAAGAGAGCACGGGTGTTGTTGTCAAGTAGTTGTAACAAGTAAAAGCGCTAAATACTCCAGAGCAACTCATGACTTCTTTTTTCTCATGATATGAGAGGAAGTGACGTACGACCGATGTATTATCCCCCATTTGATACAGAAGATTGTAGTATGCTCCATAAATCCAAATGTGGGACCCAACGTTGTCTATAATATCACGGTATGATGAAAATGCTTTGCCGATAAACACTTTTGATGGTTCCTGCATTGCTTCCTTTAAACATCCGGTTTGATGACACATGCTCGCATACAGACCTTTGAAATTTAGGACAATTTCATCATTATCTTGATTCGATTCAATTAACGTCTGCAGAGCGGCCATGGTTTTTTCAAGATCTGTCTCCATAAACAGTATGCTCGAGCTTCGATTGAGGACAGCAACTACAGTTAAGATTTCGCCTTTATCGATGAGGTTAGACAAAAATTGGAGAGTTGAATGTCGGAGCAGCGCCCTTGTCACGCTTTTTTCAGTAACTAATGGATTCAAATATTCTAATAAAGACATATCTAAAGACATCCATTTAAACCTATATTTCCGTGAAAGCTCCAGAAAATGATATCCCGGAGATTCCAAAACACGATTTATTTCAATAACATACAATTGAATAGAATGTTCCGATATGCCTTCTAAAAGATTGTAATCTGAAATGTAGTAATGCGGAAGCTCGTGACTTAATAGAAATCCTTTCAGTTTCTCTAAAAGGAGGACAAGACATTCCTTCGGATTGTTTTCAGTCCATTCAATACCAGTTTTTTCCTCACACAGGCGAAGAAATGTGGTTTTGCAGTGGTATGTCGTTAGTCCACGCTTAACCTTGTTTAGTTTGTACTTGAAGATATACTTCATCAACATGAAGCATCTTTTCTGATTGAGATTCAAGGAGTTGCTCAACGTTTTGTCGCAAAGAGAAAATGAAAACATTAACCCGGTTTGGTTTGACATGTCTCTTTTAAATTGTTTTAAGACAATGTGACATCCGTGTTTGACAACGGTTGCGACTAGATTTTGTTCGGGCCAAATCCTTCCTCGCGTTATCCATTCGTCAGCCACATACGGCCAATGTGGACTGGGAAGCGCGAGGACATAGTCATGAGATTTCATTACTCCAAGAGACCGATCGAGCATGTCCACTGTATAGGCTGGTCCATGCTTGCTGAAGTTCAGCTGTGGCTTGCCTGAAAATGTCTCATACGACCGATCTCGTTTAAACTCATTTCCGATGAAAAGGCGCAATAGTGGTCCTAGAAATATCCGAAACTTTGCCGAATCTATCAAACCATCACTTCGAAGGAACGTTTCAGGATTCCATAAAAAATCGCTTGCTTGTGTTCCGGAACCGACAGAATGTTTGCGTATTCTGAAATTTGTGTTGTACCTTAACTGCACGAACGCAGGTGGAGAATGAGGCATAGGTTCTGGAACCGCAAACGCACCGTTTCTGTAGGGTCTTACCGGTAAATCATTTAATACGAGTTTAAGGTCATGGTCTGAAGACTCCGTATGAAACCGCCCACCACATTTGAACACAACAGTTGGAAGAGCAAATCCTTCGGCTGTACTACCGGCAACACAGGGGAGGATCCTAGTAAAACATCCTTCAGTTGGCTTGAAGGTGAAAGGTTTCGTTTCCAAATCTATTTCCTTAATGCTCTCTTTCAAATCGCCTGCTAGAAAAACTGGAATTGTTAAATTCAAAATAAAATTATCAGTATCGTTTTCGCTGCATTTATTCCAGTCATGTGTAGTCTTATTAAATGCAATATTATTGAAATAATCACTATAGTCACATTGTTCATCTCGTTTTGCTTTCCTTCTCCCCATTATGTCAAGTAGCTAGTACCTAATATTTCAACCGTTCTAATACCATTTACTGATTTGTTCAATTTGTCTACATTCTCTGCCTTTATATCCAACGTTTATTCAATGATTAATGCGTAGTTTTGTTCACAATGAAATTATACGTATTGTTTTCGCTGCATTCATCCCAGTCATGCGTACTCGTCTTCAATACAATATCAATTTTTAAAATTACTATATTCACATTTTAAATATCGTTTCACTTTGTTCTTCCGATTATGTCAAGTAACTTTTATTCAATGTTTACGTCGTAGTGTGTGTAAAATATTGGTGAACGTGTATTGATTTCATGGTATTTAAATATTGATTAAACCATAAAGCATTCAACTGCCTTCATGGTATTTAAATATTGACTAAACCATTAAACTGTCAACGCATTTTATGACGCTAGAGATCATCGATTGGCTGACATGTACAAAACTAAGGAACTGATCTATGTTTGGCTAGTTGCCATTTAGTTGAGTCAAGTCGAAATATTTAGGATTCAAGTTGACATTATGTTGTGTCAAGTTTGCTTGACAATTAGTCCAGTTTTAATTCTGCTGAGTGAAGTTGGTATTACGTGTGGTTAGTGTAAAGTTAGTAAAATTGTGTCGTGTCAAATTGGCATAGTGCGTAGTAAATTTTACACAATGTTGGGTCAAGATGGCATTATGTTTAGTCACTATGCCATCTCTTTGAGTCGAATTGGCATAATGTTGAGTTAAGTTGACATATGATTGAGCCTATTTGGCTTTAATTTGGGTCTATATGACATCAAGCTTAGTTAATTAAGCGTTTTGTTTGGTCAAAACAAGTTGGTGGAGTCAAGTTGTCATTATGCTGGGTTAAATTGAGATTAGATCGAATCTAATTATCATTTTGTTTAGCAAAAGGTATATGTCTAAACTTTGGTGTAATTTACTTTAAGTAAATTCAGTGTTTTTCAATGTTGCGTTCCAAAAATAAAATTTTCGGCGAATATAATTCACTGTTGAGTGGTATGGTTCTTATGTTCGGTTCATATAAAAAAAAACAAAAAAAAACATACGAGTGGTAAAGCAATTTTGTCGTCAGTTTGCTTGATACAATAAACGTATGGATTAAATCACACTACAATACGTTATGTTTCCGAAACACTACTTCACATATCAATGACTTGACAAAAAGTATTAACCACTCAACATGCATATAACGTTTGATAAAGCATTTTGCCGAATCAACTCAATATCACAGACATTGTGATGCCAACTTAACCCAACGTAATGTCAACTTGCCTCAACCGCATGTCACCTTGACCAAACATCGTGCAAATGTGACCCGATCTAATACAAACTTGACACTGGACTCAACCTATAGCAAACTTGACCTAACATAATGTTAAAATGACTCTGCATAATGCCAATCTAAATCAATCTTATGCCAACTTGACCAAACATTATGCTAGGCTTAACCTAACGATTACTTTAACTAACATAAAGCTGATTAGACTCAATCAAGTGTTTACTTTACGCAACTTTATGTCAACTTTACCGAACATTATGCCCACTTCACTCAAGCACATCTCTTTTTGACACAATAAAATGCCAACTTGACCCTAATGCCAAATATACTCAATTTTATATCAACTTGACCAAACATAATGCCAGTTTGACTCAACCTATATTCTGGTTCCCGTCGTACTATAATATTTTAGTACAGTGACAGGGGCAGGTAATCCAGACTACTCAACCTAATGCCATCTTGACTACCCAGCACACTGTCTGTTTGACTCAGCCTTATGCCATCTTGCCAATGCATAATACCATTTTCACCCAACATCGTGTTATTTGGACCAATTATAATTACAAATTGACTCAACCAAATGTATAATTGACTCAACCGAAAATCAACTTGACTTACCCTTATCCTAGTTTGACTCCACGTCATGCTAGTTTGACTCAACATAATGCCATCTTAACTCAACATAACGCCAGCATGGCTCGAAGCAATGTCAACTAACTAACCATATCAGTTTCTCTCAACAAAGGCGGGTTTTTTCGTTCCATACAAAACGAACGGGTCTAATTATACTTATTTTTTGGACGCTTCCGTTTCCACTACGATTATTAAAATTTAAATTCATACTTTTTCATAATCGCTATTTAGTCATCGAAATGTAATCATCGTTACCAACATGTGTTGTTTGACAAATCGTTTTCTAGAGTTATGTTCTTCTCTTCATTTTCTTTCAGGCAATTGGTTACTAAATTCAATGATATGATATTCAAACAAATTATAGGGGTTTCTATGGTTAGTTACCAGTTAAAGACGATTTATTTATAATCTGATGCTTAATATAGATAAAACACATTTTGGAACAATATATTAACACGATTTTTCCAAAGAAATTACCAATTTAATTATTTAAGAACATATTTTGCATTTCTAGATTTACACCTAGCGATTAGTAATAACACAGTTCAAATCATATGTTTGACAACAAACGTGATGATTTTTATTTCGCTATTGTTAATTTTCCGTTTTGAATTGTAATATTTCAAAGAGACCTTCCTATGACAGAATGATATAATAAATCATCAACTTTATTCGCTTTGCGAGGGCCTGTTCATGAGAAAATGATTTCAACAAACGTGACCTGTTTCTAAGTAATTAATTATTAAAAACAAGAATGCTTATTTCATGAACTACGCAAAAAGTTTACTACTTTTTTCCAAAAATAAAATAGTTTTTTTAAAATAAAATGTGTCCATTAGCTTAGCCATAGATACATTTCAGTCGAGGCAGTTGAGTAAGTCCGGGCATACCCCACGCGTATTTTTATTAACCTAGAACATCACTGGTGCGTTTAGGATGCTAATTAAATGATGTTTCAACACGAAATAACACGAATAAGTATTCGATCCAGAAACCTGATCTCCGAATGTATTAAAAGTTTAAAACAAGGTTGTATACATTTTTATGTGTTCCCTGTGGCACAATGTTTGATTATATACGGTTGTATTAATTTATCACTTAGTATACCAGCTGGAACTGGACTGAGGTCCATGGTTTGTTCTTAAGGTGACTCGTGATACGGCAGCGTTCTCATGCACTATGTGTGATCGTGGCGAGAAGGTCAAAAGACACCTAGGGGCGCTAAAACGCGCTTGGTCGCTTACTGATGAGTACGTTGAACCAATCTTCTAGTTATGTTGCGAGCACCTGTAAATCGAAGTGGAAACAGAGAGAAGTTGGTAAGGTCGCCATAGGGGACGCCATGCGAATTCTCAGAACGCAAAAAGATCCCTGTGTGAAGGTTGGACATATTTTGGAGAAAAAAAACACATCATCGATGTTTTCTTTAGAAAAGAAGACTTGTTTAGCCACAGTAACAACGTCATTATGTTGTGACGGGCGTATTTAAGAATCACATAACGACCAAATGAACTGTTTTTATGAACATATAGCAAAGCAAAACAATATATTCGTGCGTACGATTGTTGCTCTCGATTTTCGTATTACCCGGTAGTAGTGAACTTAAGCTACGATCACACCAAAAAGAATCGATAGGAAAGATTTAATCCATTTTAAGTATGACAGTAATGTTTGGGAAGTATCTTTTATCACGTTGCTTACAACGTCCTGCAGCGATTTTTCAGTTCCGGTGAAGTGTTGAGAGCCATGTTTTTGAACTGAGAGGAACCATTTTCTAACCCAGCCGAGTTATCATTAGTGCAAATTTTCTGAACGATTTTCATGATGATTGGGCTATCAATTATGACGTCTACAGTATTTACAAGATTTCTATTTCTTTGATTGGACACTTTAATTTATTGTGCTTAATGAATAGAAAGACACAATGCATTACAGCTTTTCAGATAGTGAGAACATGTGTGTTGCTTTTCGAGGACCTGTTGAGGGGTAAACGATTTCTCTGCTGAAATTATTTACTAAATACACGTTCGGTGTTGGTGATATGTGTTATGTGAGTATCACAAATACATCTAAGCAAGGTCATGGGGTATTTTACTCACTGCAATCGTGCAGTCTGGTCTGGAGCTACCCTGACCGTTAATGAAGCCACGAAACTTTGTGTGACTTTTTAGCGGATTCGCGCAGTCTGACCGCATATGACATTAGACCCATTTTAACATGAAACGGCTCTTATATCACTTGATAATTGTTGTGCTAAGCGTAAAGTTTGACTAGCCTTTCTATCGGGTTGAACCCATTATTCTTTGCATTGACAGTTCCAATGCGATAACCCCAGCTTTAATAGTGCTTGTATATGTTTAATATCGTATCGTATGTTTTGTATTGTACATAAAAGGCAATCGGTCATTTGTCTCAAATAAAAACAAGAACATAAACATGAAGCTCTCTCCTGATTGTGTTTCTAGAGCTTCATTATTCATTCGTTTGTAGTCATGTTTGAAAGACTGATTCGTCTGTATTTGATGCAATTTTTTGACAGAAAAGTGTACTTGGCTTTGTCGCTATTTTTAACTCTAAAGTATTGCAAAGGATACGTGCACGCAAAGATCTATCAATTGATAGATTTGATAGATTGTTGGTTCACGATTGCACCGTGAAACAACCACGCAAGGTATGTCCACGTTGTGCTAGTGTTAAACCTATCCGTATTACACCTGAACGCCATCAGGCGAAAATTTAGATTGTTGTTTTTATTTATTTTGTTGTGTCATTATATTATGAAAATGCTATAAATTTATAAACGAAATGTCCAACAATTGCGCCGATTCTGCATCTCATTCCATTTAAGCGTTAAACAATCAAAGGTGAACTTCACTGACAAAAGGTCCATTACAAATAGTACATTTCTATGTATTTGTGCTAAGGTGATCTATATTCTTCGGTTTTACTTTAACTTATGTAACGTATCTTATTTGAAATTGAGCAAGCAAAGCGCATGCAATTAGTTTTATAACATTTAAGAACCCATCCCAGAACTCTCTCATGTTTCGAAAGCATTTAAATATTTTAACAAATGACAATCATAAAATAGTATGCAAATCGAATCTTTAAATTATTAAAATTAAAAGTCATGATTAAAAAGTGCACGCGGCAATTTTGGTGTAATGTGATATTCGATAAATGAAATGTAATCCTTTTGCCATGGTATAGAGAGTGAGGATTAAAGATGAATTCGTTGCAAATTCGTGTTAAGTCAAGTAATTTATGTGTAGCCTAAGGGAGATAACTTTCGACTTTACAACATGTTGACTGCATCTGTAATTTAGTGTTCTCTCCCTGTGACAAAATAAAGGCCTCACATTGAAATGTTTTATTTAGCATGTTTTATTCACGGTCTCTTATTTGAAAGGTATGAAAGCATTAAAACACAATCATGGATACGACTGTGAATTTAAAATTAGCTTTATATGAGTAGAATTGTTATGGGTGTATTTTGGTGTAAAAAGGAACCATGTATTTTCACCGTCATTGAAAATGGTGAAATCATGTTTGTAATCATACTAATTTCACGTATGCAAGATCACGGCGCGTCTATTGGGATGATCCAACAATTTCAGTATACCAACACGTCGTTGACATGCGACCAATAATATACATATTAGAATATGTGGGCATATACAATGGTCAGAAAGTGATGTCCATGCCCAAAATCCAATATGTAGGAGGAAAGGTACATCAGCAGCTCAGTCCAGAGGAATATTAATTTTTAATCCAATCGGTGTCTTAAATTCCGTGGACCCGCAGTATTTCGGGATGAACAAAATTAAAATTTTCCGAGAGACCAAATTAAACTCGAAATCGAATGTCCCGTTAATGACCCCCGTCCCTCTTTGGTTTGGAACATTTATTGGTGTATAGATTCGGCGATTTACTATGCTGCATATCACATCCTAATGCAATTAATTTAACTATCTTATAAACACAGTACAATTATCAGATATAATTATTATTCCAACCATCGTCGTTTAAAAAAGTAAATGTACTGATACTACACTGCTGCTGCTGAAGATGCTACAACAACAAAGAACAACAACAACTACTACTACTACTACTACTACTACTACTACTACTACTACTACTACTGCTACTACAATTAATACTAAAAGTACTACTACTGATAATACTATTGTTTTCTCTGTTTTTTTTTTAATTATTATTTTAATCATTATGACAATAATAATAAATGTCAATAAGCACACGACCAGAATGATCTAAAGGTCAATAAATTATATTTTTGAACCCCATTCCGTTTGCTACGTCCCGTTTTGACTCACTGTTACTGTTTACAGACGCTCATTTGGATACCTTTGCAAATCTAGGCACAACTGAACAGATTGATGTAGGAAGTGAAACAGGAAAATGTGTAGCGACCAAAAACATTAATCACTATCATAATAATTATTGCATTTCCAGAAATGACATTAAAAGAAATTTAACAAACAATAAAATGGTCAATCGATGATGGAATTTAAAAAGGAAAGTGTCGAGATCAAGTATGAAATCGGTGACGAAATTGGGAAGTAAGCTATTTTCATTTTTACATCTGAAAACTAAACAGTGAAATTTGTATTGGATTTAAAGGACTTATTTTGATGCGATGTTAAAGGTTGTGTCAGTAAAGTGGCTGTGCGTTGTTTTAAATTATATGTTAATGTTGAAGGTTAGACTACACTTTGTTTACAGTCTAAAAGTTTGCAGCCAAATAGCAATTACCCATTATTTTCTATTTCTTTTTATTCAAATTATTGCCTGTTCTTGTAATTCAGTTAATTATTTATCTATAATCCATGTGTCAACCAGAATACTATATATTCCCCCTTCCTGAAAGGGTCCAGTACTTTTCTTTCTTGGTATGATTGTAATGCAGAAGTTTTGAAGTTGTTTATCCACAAAGTGTTAAATGAAGCAGTATTAAACTCAAAATTGGGAAAAATCGAGTTGTGAAAACTTAAAATTGGGAAATTGGTGTATTTGATTTTTTTGCTCCCAAATACTTTCAAATTGATAACTAAGTGTTTTCAAGTTGTCAATATTATATTTACCTAGGTTCAAGCCATAGAGCTGCATAGGGAACTAACTAAATGTTGCATTTTCAAAATTTTTTTTTTTTTTTCCCCCCTTAAATTGGGATTTTTTTGGACAGCAATTGGGAAATTTGTAGTTTTTCATAATTGGGAAAGTGCCGTTGACCGGTACTTTATAAAGAAGGAAAAAAATGGCTGTTGATGGGTGCATAATATGAATTATTCAATAAATGTGTTTTGCCATAATTGCCATAAGCGTTGAGGTATATGTCCTGCAAGTTAGAGATTTGTACAGGGCAATATTTTCATTGAAAACAGTGTTCCTATGATTCATAAAACTATTTTCACTGTGAAAATTTTGTTAATTGATTGAAACTTCACATAAAATTTGCCGTTTAATATTGATATATGTGATCAAATAAAAAAAAAAACTAATTGCGGGGGTTCAAGGGGGCAGGGTGGGACCTTAGGGGGGCAGGGTGCTGCATCCTTCAGTTTAGGCCTTGCTGGAGCACTGATTATTTATCAATTCGTTATTGGTGTCTTGAGCTGGTATTTTATTGAGAAACTTAAAATAGAGCTATGCATAATTTTTAAAAATATTTTTCTATATCGCATGTGAACAGGTACCAGAATAATTATATAAATTAAGAAAGCGATGAATTGATTGGTCTATTAAACACTTCCAAAAGTCTTGCTAAAACACTGTTGGCCATATAAATAAGAACATGTATCTTCATGAAGTGGATAAAGCATATGTTTAACATAGATTTAATAAATTTCAGTTATTTTCAGTTCTTGAAATCAATGCCAAAAAATAATTTATGATTTTTGGCATGGAATTCATCAGGATGTTTATCAATAAAAAACGGTGGATTCATCAACTAGTTTATCAATTATCAATACAAATAACTGCTCAAATTGAAATGTGTGTGATTGCTCTGTAAATAACACTGTGGTCAATTTAAGTTATTTGGTCTTGTACATAAATACTGTCTAATATTAATTAAAAAGTACAAATATACCTTCAGTCATAAAATGGTTAAAGCAGCTTGAACACAATGTGTCATACAAACTTATTTAAGTATAGGACCAAATATGAGATTGTTATTTATATAGCATATGCATATACTTCTATCAGTCATATATACAAATGTACATGTATATATAACTGTCTGCGCTTGCAGATTCTTACCACAGCTATTCAAAATTTCAAATTTCAAATGGTTTGGGGAAAAACACACACACACACACTTAAATATTCCAAATGTTTTAAATAAATGGTATTCAGTTCAAAATGGGATGTACAAATGTATCAAATACTAAAGGAGTCAAATGGAATTTCAAGAAGAATTCCAACATGGAACAGAGTTCCAGTTGTCTCCAAAATTGACATGCTTATCTCACTCTGATATTTCTCTTTCGGATATTTCCTGAAGACAGCTCACCTACATACAGTAGTGAATGGAGATTGTGATGGTAGTAGTAGGGCCGACTGTTGATGTTAAAGTCATCAATCCAAGCATCTGCTTCTTGGAGGAAAAAGTAAAACTGTAAGCCAACTGGCTGATAAGCCACAATTCAATAAGAGGTTGAAGGTAGAGAGACGAGATGCTCAAAGATAAAACCTCTTTCTTCACTGGTGAAACATTTGCGCTGTTGTCTGTATTCTTTGTTTTCTGTTTGGCTTAAATCATCCCTGTTTTGCAGCTTCTGTTTCATATATTCTAGTTTCCTAGGTGAAATAGAAATTCTGTATAACATACCCTAAGAATTTTTTATTCCCGTTTACTGATAAAACAAGTTTCCTTTTTTTAAATTCCGGCGCCGTTTACTGATAACACAAGTTTCCTAAAAGTCTGTACTGAAACTCTAAAATGATATTCATTGCTCCGCAATTAAGATGATTGAAAGACTCTTGCATTATTTATTGTTCTAAATTCAGATCCTGGCAGATGGTATATAAATGAAAAGTTTTTGCAGTTTCTTATCTGATTGTCTTGTTTTTTTGCTCACCTAGCACAAACACTCTAAAGGCCACACTTTTTGTCTGATCATTATGAAACTTTCGCAGAATATTTTTTAAATGATATTTTGGCCATGTTCTAAAAAAAATCTTGAAACATAGCAAAAGCTGATTAAAACAGTTAAATTCCTTCCGGTCTCAAGTGAGCAACTTAGAGTCTTTTTCCATCTTTTCTATTAACTCACCCCTCATTTACTTTGATGCTGATGATTTCTATACATAGGGGTTTACTTTAACAGATACAGTAGACTCTGCCAATACCGGACGGTCTGGGGACCGGCCTGAGCGTCCGGTTTTCAGAGAGTTCCGGTTTACTAAGAGTTGGCAACTTGGCATATTGCCGAAATATACATTGTATGCAATTTGTACAAAATCATATAAGAATACAGCAAACCATATACATTTACATGTACCATGTGAAAACTGTACTCATGTAATGTGTATGTTTTAAGTATTCTTCGAAACATGTGTTTTTATTTGATTAAAAGCAGAAAACATTCCATACCGACTTGTATTGATTAATCCCAAAGTGAACGTGGTGCTTTATTCATGTACGTACATGTACATGCTTAATTGACTTTTGTCATATAGGCGAGTGAGTCGTGTTCGAGTTCGCTATAAATAGCTCTGAATTAAGTAAGTTTTATTTGTTACAAACGAATGTTGTGGACACACGATTTATTATTCAAGACATAACACATTTCACAAAACATACACACATACAAACACAAAACAGCGTCATATTTTCAAGACATTCGATAAATCAGCAAATCTTGTCAAAACCTACACATGCACGAAGTTCACGATTTATTGAAAAAGTCCGAGATCATAATTGACATTCACAGTTTGTTTAACATTATTTAATCGGACTTCAATAGCGCGGTAACGACTTGACACCTTAATGGTATGTTTAATCCGATTTTCGATAATTGCGCGAGCGGAATGTGTGACACCGCGCGCGCCGTGCTGACTAGGTATTGATATTTTCACGCCTCGGGCATCTTAAGAATTTGGACCGTCCGGTGTACTCAATGTATTTTACGTTAAAAATGACGAAATTCAAGGAAATATCCGTCCGGTTTCCGGTTTAGAGAGAGTCCGGTTTATTCAACATTTTTTAACAAAGAAATAGAAGCGGAAAATATGGGACTGACACGACCGTCCGGAATCGGGAGATTTCCGGTATTCGGAGAGTCCGGTATTGGCAGAGTCTACTGTATATGCTTGCCTGTGCCCTGTTAAAATGGGGGTGACCGTGGGGGCAAGTGATGTTTGAAAGTAGTAGCCCATTGGGAAAGTCAATTTTTGTAGCAACATTTGTATGCATGGTTCTTTTTTGCAATTAATTATCTCCTGTCAGATCATATCAATGTATATCAATTCCATGTACAAATTGATTTAGTTTTGCCATTTTCATTGAAGTAGCCAGTCAAACTGCGTTCTTTTTGGTTTTGTGTCCAACATGGCCGAAGTTATGTGAAGACCAAAACATTCAGAAAGGAAAAAATGAAACTACCAAACAACCATGAAATAATTCCACAACACTGATGAAAACATGGATTTTTTTTAGCAAGTATATAACTATAATTTTGAGAAACAAAACAAGTAAAAAATGAGTCGCAAACTTTTCGAAATTGTGAAAAAATGAGTCGCAAACTGTTCAAAACTGTGAAATACTGAGTTGCACAGTTTCTCAAATTGTGAAAAATTGGGTCAAACTTCTTGAAATTGTGAAAATTTGAGTCACAAATTTCTCAAATTTGTGAAAAACAGCAATTCTCTAAGAAGGAAAAAAAGCCCTGAAATTATAGTAGAACAGCTGCATCTTATGAAAATGTCTTTACATAATGCAATAAAATAATATTTTGATTTTCTGGACACTTTTCCTTAAAAAGAAAGCAACAACATACATTCACATAATCTTACCAAAAATACTGACTGGTTAACTCTAATCTCTTAATATAGGAAAGTCTAACCACAGTCAATACATTGTTTTGCTTATGTAAAACATTGAAAAATGTGTGTCTGTGTTGTCATTTGGCTTGAAGCATAAGGTATAAATTGAATTGTAACAGAACTCGTGTGAGCCATGTAAGCCATATATTTTTTTCTGAGTTTAAAACCGTTGTCATCATGACAAAGGCTCAGAAGGCTTATGACCCAGAAACAATTGTGCGTGTCAAAATTGTAAAATAGCCGTATTAAATGGCCACTCTCGAGGAGGGAAAAAAATACCTGTATTATATCAATCATATATTGACTCAAAGATTGTTGTCTTTTCTGTACAGGGGGGCAAGTAGATATTAAAAGTAACAAAATGTCAAACAAAGTCAAATCCATACGTAAACCCCTGATACGTATTCATATCATGTGGTAAACATCATATTATTATTCCCATTGCAGGTTGCATATCAATCAAACAAGGTTAAACATTCTTCTTCAGGTATTGCAGTGCAAAAGATTATGTTTCATGTTGATATAAAATAAACAAACGCCTTTAGATTGACAGCTAGATTACGATTATATCGCTCATTCTATTTAAATACCTCAAAATCAAGATTTTTACATTTTCTCTGCAATGGAACAGAAGAATGATGGTATATAATTATATATATAATTGTATTCTTAGTTGGCATGTATTTATGAATGTATCAGTTGTATACAAATCCAATTTCAATATTATGCATGAAACCCAAATGCCAAACTGTTTACTTAAATAATAATTCATAATGTTTGCCGACAGCTTTACATAATTATTATGACAACCATTTAAACAGTTTCATATAAATGATAAAGGTCAATACACTCTAAGTGAAGAAGAAGCTCTGTTACAACCCGTTTTGCAATAAACCCGTTTTGCAATAAAATTATTGCAAAACGGGTTGGAGTGTCTTATTGCAATTTATTTTTTTGAACAACCCGTTTTGCAATAAACCCGTTTTGCAATAAAATTATTGCAAAACGGGTTGGAGTGTTTTATTGCAATTTTTTTAACAACCCGTTTTGAAATAAACCCGTTTTGCAATAAAATCACCACACATTTATTTGCCATAATTTTATTGCAAAACAGGTTGGAGTGTCT
>VMBQ01002580.1:0-29233 GCA_007657795.1 Dreissena rostriformis | reverse complement strand
TGTTCTGTAAAGTTGTCCTGTTTTAAGGTACTTGCAGTGTTCTGTAAGGTTGTCCCGTTTAAAGGTGCTGGCAGTGTTCTGTAAGGTTGTCCTTTTTTAAGGTGCTTGCAGTGTTCTGTATTAAGGTACTTGTAGTGTTCTGTAAAGTTGTGCTGTTTTAAGGTACTTGCAGTGTTCTGTAAGGTTGTCCCGTTTTAAGGTGCTGGCAGTGTTCTGTAAGGTTGTCCCGTTTTAAGGTGCTGGCAGTGTTTTGTAAGGTTGTCCTGTTTTAAGGTGCTTGCAGTGTTCTGTATTGAGGTACGTGTAGTGTTCTGTAAAGTTGTCCTGTTTTAAGGTACTTGCAGTGTTATGTAAGGTTGTCCCGTTTTAAGGTGCTTTCAGTGTTCTGTAAGGTTGTGCCCTTTTAAGGTGCTTGCAGTGTTCTGTAATGCTGTCCTGTTTTAAGGTACTTGCAGTGTTCTGTAAGGTTGTTCCGTTTTAAGGTGCTGGCAGTGTTCTGTAAGGTTGTCCTGTTTTAAGGTGCTTGCAGTGTTCTATATTAAGGTACTTGTAGTGTTCTGTAAAATGTCCTGTATTAAGGTATCTGTAGTGTTCTATAAGGATGTCCAGTACTAAGGTACTTGCAGTGTTCTGTGAGGTTGTCCTGTATTAAGGTACTTGAAATGTTCTTTAAGGATGTGCTGTATAAAGGTACTTGTAGTGTACTGTAAGGTTGTCCTGCATTAAGGTACTTGCAGTGTTCTGTAAGGATGTACTGTATTAAGGTACATGCAGGTTTCTGTAAGGATGTCCTGTATTAAGGTACTTGCAGTGTTCTGTAAGGTTGTCCTGCATTAAGGTACATGCAGTGTTCTGTAAGCTGTCCTGTATTAAGGTACTTGCAGTGTTCTGTAAGGTTGTCCTGCATTAAGGTATGTGCAGTGTTCTGTACGGATGCCATGTATTAAGGTACTTGCAGTGTTCTGTAAGGATGTCCTGTTTTAAGGTACTTGCAGTGTTCATTAAGGATGTCCTGTATTAAAGTACTTGCAGTGTTATGTAAGGTTGTCCTGCATTAAGGTACGTGCAGTGTTCTGTGAGGATGTCCTGTATTAAGGTACTTGCAGTATTCTGTAAGGGTGTCCTGTATTAAGGTACCTGTAGTGTTCTGTAAGGTTGTCCTCTATTAAGGTACTTGCGGTGTTCTGTAAGGTTGTCATGTATTAAGGTTCTTGCAGTGTTCTGAAAGGATGTCCAGTATAAAGGTACTTGTAGTGTACTGTAAGGTTGTCCTGCATTAAGGTACTTGCAGTGTTCTGTAAGGTTGTCCTGTTTTAAGGTGCATGCAGTGTTCTGTAAGGTTGTCCTGTTTTAACGTACTTGAAGTGTTCTTTAAGGTTGTCATGTATTTAGGTACTTGCAGTGTTATGTGTAGATGTCAATATTAAGGTACTTGTAGTGTTCTGTACGGATTTCCTGTATTAAGGTACTTGCAGTGTTCTATAAGGTTGTCCTGTTTAAAGGTGCTTGCAGTGTTCTGTAAGGTTGTCCTGTTTTAAGGTACTTGGAGTGTTCTGTAAGGTTTTCCTTTTTTAAGGTACTTGCAGTGTTCTGTAAGGTTGTCATGTATTAAGGTACTTGCAGTGTTCTGTGTGGATGTCCAGTATTAAGGTTCTTGTAGTGTTTTGTAAGGTTGTCATGTTTTAAGGTACTTGCAGTGTTCTGTGTGGATGTCCTGTATTAAGGTACTTGCAGTGTTCTGTAAGTATGTCCATGTTTTAAGGTGCGTGTAGTGTTCTGTAAGGTTGTCCTGTTTTAAGATGCTTGCAGTGTTCTGTAAGGTCTGTGCCTTTTTAAGGTATTTGCAGTGTTCTGTAAGGTTGTCCTGTTTTGAGGTGCTTGTAGTGTTCTGTGAGGGTGTCCTGTATTATGGTACTTTCAGTGTTCTATCCGATTTTCCTGTATAAAGGCGCTTGTAGTGTTCTGTAAAGATATCCTGTATTAAGGTACTTGTTTTGTTCTGTAAGGTTGTCCTGTATTAAGGTACTTGGAGTGCTCTGTAAGGATGTCCTCTTTTATGGTGCTTGTAGTGTACTGTAATGATGTCCTGTATAAAGGTACTTGTAGTGTTATGTAAGTTTGTCCTGTATAAGGGTACTTGTAGCGTACTGTTAGGTTGTCCTTTATTAAGGTACTTGTATTGTTCTGTAAGTATGTCCTCTATTAAGGAAATTGTAGTGTTCTGTAAGGATGTCCTGTATAAAGGTACTTGTAATGCTCTGTGAAGATGTCCTCTATTAAGGTACTTGTAGTGTTCTGTAAGGTTGTCCCGCATTAAGGTACATGCAGTGTTCTGTAAGGCTGTCCTGTATTAAGGTACTTGCAGTGTTCTGTAAGGTTGTCCTGCATTAAGGTATGTGCAGTGTTCTGTAAGGATGTCCAGTATTAAGGTACTTGTAGTGTTCTGTAAGGATGTCATGCATTAAGGTACTTGCAGTGTTCTGTGAGGATGTCCTGTATTAAGGTATTTGCAATGTTCTGTAAGGATGTCCTGTATTAAGGTACTTGTAGTGAACTGTGAGAATGTCCTGTATTAAAGTACTTGCAGTGTTCTGTGAGGATGATTAAGGTACTTGCAGTGTTCTGTAAGGATGTCCTGTATTAAGTTACTTGTAGTGTTCTGTAAGGATGTCCTGTATTAAGGTACTTGCAGTGTTCTGTAAGGATGTCCTGTATTAAGGTACTTGTAGTGTTCTGTAAGGATGTCCTGTATTAAGGTACTTATAATGTTCTGTGAGGATGTCCTCTATTAAGGTACTTGTAGTGTTCTGTAAGGATGTCCTGCATTAAGGTACTTGCAGTGTTCTGTAAGGATGTCCTGCATTAAGGAAATTGCAGTGTTCTGTGAGGATGTCCTGCATTAAGGTACTTGTAGTGTTCTGTAAGGATGTCCAGTATTAAGGTACTTGCAGTGTTCTGTGAGGATGTCCTGCATTTAAGTACTTGTAGTGTTCTGTGAGGATATCCTGTATCAAGGTACATGTAGTGTTCTGTGAGGATGTCCTGCATTAAGGTACTTGTAGTGTTCTGTGAGGATGTCCAGTATTAAGGTACTTGTAGTGTTCTGTAAGGATGTCCTGCATAAAGGTACTTGTAGTTTTCTGTAAGGATGTCCTGTATTAAGGTACTTGCAGTGTTCTGTAAGTATGTCCTGCATTAAGGTACTTGTAGTGTTCTGTAAGGAAGTCCAGCATTAAGGTACGTGTAGTGTTCAGTAAGGATGTCCTGCATTAAGGTACTTGCAGTGTTCTGTAAGGATGTCCTGCATTAAGGTACTTGAAGTGTTCTGTAAGGTTGTCCTGCATTAAGGTACTTGCAGTGTTCTGTAAGGATGTCCTGCATTTAGGTACTTGTAGTGTTCTGTAAGTATGTCCTGTGTTAAGCTACTTGTAGTGTACTGTAAGGATGTCCTGTATTAGGGTACTTGTCGGGTTCTGTAAGGTTGTCCTGTATTAAGTACTTGTAGTGTACTGTGAGGATGTCCTGTATTAAGATACTTGTAGTGTTCTGTGGGGATGTCCTGTATTAAGGTACTTGTAGTGTACTGTGGGGATATCCTGCAATAAGATACTTGTAGTGTACTGTGAGGATGTCCTGTATAAAGGTACTTGACGTGTACTGTGAGGATGTCCTGTATTAAGGTACTTGCAGTGTTCTGTAAGGATGTCCTGTATTAAGGTACTTGTAGTGTACTGTGGGGATGTCCTGTATTAAGGTACTTGTAGTGTTCTGTAAGGATGCCATGTATTAAGGTACTTGTAGTGTACTGTAAGGATGTCCTGTATTAAGGTTCTTGTAGTGTACTGTGAGGATGTCCTGTATTAAGGTACTTGTAGTGTTCTGTAAGGATGCCATGTATTGAGGTACTTGTAGTGTACTGTAAGGATGTCCTGTATTAAGGTACTTGTAGTGTACTGTATGGATGTCCTGCATTAAGGTACGTGAAGTGTACTGTAAGGATGTCCTGTATTAAGGTACTTGTAGTGTACTGTAAGGATGCCATGTATTAAGGTACTTGTAGTGTAATGTAAGGATGTCCTGTATTAAGGTACTTGCAGTGTAACGTAAGGATGTCCTGTATTAAGGTACTTGCAGTGTACTGTGAGGATGTCCTGTATTAAGGTACTTGCAGTGTTCTGTGAGGATGTCCTGTATTAAGGTACTTGCAGTGTTCTGTAAGGATGTCCTGTATTAAGGTGCTTGTAGTGTACTGTGAGGATGTCCTGTATTAAGGTACTTGAAGTATTCTGTAAGGTTGTCCTGTTCTAAGGTGCTTGCAGTGTTCTGTAAGGATGTCCTGTTTAAGGTACTTGCAGTGTTCTGTGAGGATGTCCTGTTTTAAGGTACATGTAGTGTACTGTGAGGATGTCCTCTATTAAGGTACTTGTAGTGTTCTGTAAGAATGTCCTGTATTAAGTTACTTGCAGTGTTCTGTGGAGTGTCCTGCATTAAGGTACTTGTTGTGTACTGTGAGGATGTTCTGTATTTAGGTTCTTGTAGTGTTCGGTAAGGATGTCCTGTATCTAGGTACTTGCAGTGTTCTGTAAGGTTGTCCTGTATAAAGGTGCTTGTAGTGTACTGTGAGGATGTCCTGTATTAAGGTACTTGTAGTGTTTTGTAAGGATGTCCTGTATCTAGGTACTTGCAGTGTTATGTAAGGATGTCCTGTATTAAGGTATTTGTAGTGTACTGTGAGAATGTCCTGCATTAAGGTACTTGTAGTGTACTGTATGGATGTCCTGCATTAAGGTACTTGTTGTTTACTGTATGGATGTCCTGTATTAAGGTACTTGTAGTGTACTGTATGGATGTCCTGTATAAAGGTACTTGTAGTGTACTGTATGGATGTCCTGCATTGAGGTACTTGTAGTGTACTGTGAGGACGTCCTGTATTAAGGTACTTGCAGTGTTCTGTAAGGATATCCTGTATTAAGGTACGTGTAGTGTACTGTAAGGATGTCCTGTATTAAGATTTTTGCAGTGTTCTGTAAGGATGCCCTGTATTAAGGTACGTGTGGTGTTCGGTAAGGATGTCCTGTATTAAGGTACGTGTAGTGTACTGTGAGGATGTCCTGCATTAAGGTACCTGTAGTGTTCTTTGAGGATGTTCTGCATTAAGGTACTTGTAGTGTACTTTAAGGATGTCCTGTATTAAGGTACTTGTAATGTTCTGTATGGATGCCATGTATTAAGGTACTTGTAGTGTTCTGTAAGGATGTCCTGTATTAAGGTACATGCAGTGTTCTGTAAGGATGTCCTGTATTAAGGTACTTGCAGTGTTCTGTAAGGATGTCCTGTATTAAGGTACCTACAATGTTCTGTAAGGATGTCCTGTATTAAGGTACTTGCAGTGTTCTGTAAGGATGTCCTGTAATAAGTTACTTGCAGGATTCTGTAAGGATGTCCTGTATTAAGGTACTTGTAGTGTTCTGTGAGGATGTCCTGTATTAAGGTACTTGTAGTGTTCTGTAAGGATGTCCTGTATTAAGGTACGTGTAGTGTTCTGTAAGGATGCCCTGCATTAAGTTACTTGCAGTGTTCTGTAAGGATGTCCTGTATTAAGGTACTTGCAGTGTTATGTAAGGATGTCCTGTATCTAGGTACTTGAAGTGTTCTGATAGGTTGTCCTGTATAAAGGTGCTTGTAGTGTTCTTTAAAGATATACTGTATTAAGGTTCTTGTTTTGTTCTGTAAGGTTGTCCTGTATTAAGGTACTTGAAGTGTTCTGTAAGGACGTCCTCTATTAAGGTACTTGAAGTGTTCTGTAAGGACGTCCTCTATTGCGGTGCTTGAAGTGTACTGTAATGATGTCCTATATTAAGGTACTTGTAGTGTTCTGTAAGGCTTTCCTGTATTAAGGTACTTGTAGTGTACAGTGAGGATGTCCTGTATTAAGGTACTTGTAGTGTTCTGTAAGGATGCCATGTATTAAGGTACTAGTAGTGTTCTGTAAGGATGTCCTGTATTAAGGTACTAGTAGTGTTCTGTAAGGCTTTCCTGTATTAAGGTTCTTGTAGTGTACTGTGAGGATGTCCTGTATTAAGGTACTTGTAGTGTTCTGTAAGGATGCCCTGTATTAAGGTACTAGTAGTGTTCTGTAAGGATGTCCTGTATTAAGGTACTAGTAGTGTTCTGTAAGGATGTCCTGTATTAAGGTACTAGTAGTGTTCTGTAAGGATGCCATGTATTAAGGTACTAGAAGTGTTCTGTAAGGATGTCCTGTATTAAGGTACTAGTAGTGTTCTGTAAGGATTTCCTGTATTAAGGTACTTGTAGTGTACTGTGAGGATGGTCTGTATTAAGGTACTTGTAGTGTTCTGTAAGGATGCCATGTATTAAGGTACTTGTAGTGTACTGTAAGGGTGTCCTGTATTAAGGTACTTTTAGTGTACTGTGAGGATGTCCTGTATTAAGGTACTTGTAGTGTTCTGTAAGGATGCCATGTATTAAGGTACTTGTAGTGTACTGTAAGAATGTCCTGTATTAAGGTACTTGTAGTATACTGTATGGATGTCCTGCATTAAGGTACTTGTAGTGTACTGTAAGGGTGTCCTGCATTAAGGTACTTGTAGTGTACTGTAAGGATGTCCAGTATTAAGGTACTTGTAGTGCACTGTAAGGATGTGCTGTATTAAGGTACTTGCAGTGTTCTGTAAGGATGTCCTGTATTAAGGTACTTGTAGTGTACTGTGAGGATGTCCTGTATTAGGGTACTTGCAGTGTACTGTGAGGATGTCCTGTTTTAAGGTACGTGTAGTGTACTGTGAGGATGTGCTCTATTAAGGTACTTGTAGAGTGTTCTGTAAGGATGTCCTGTATTAAGGTACTTGTAGTGTTCTGTGAGGATGTCCTGTATTAAGGTACTTGCAGTGCTCTGTAAGGTTGTCCTGTATAAAGGTGCTGGTAGTGTTCTGTAAATATATCCAGTATTAAGGTACTTGTAGTGTACTGTAAGGATGTCCTGTATTAAGGTACTTGTAGTGTACTGTAAGGATGTCCTGTATTAAGGTACTTGTAGTGTACTGTGGGGATGTCCTGCATTAAGGTACTTGTAGTGTACTGTGATGATGTCCTGTATGAAGGTACTTGCAGTGTTCTGTGAGGATGTCCTGTATAAAGGTACTTTCAGTGTTCTGTAAGGATGTCCTGCATTAAGGTACTTGTAGTGTTCTGTGAGGATGTCCTGTATTAAGGTAATTATAATGCTCTGTAAGGATGTCCTGTATACAGGTACTTGTAGTGTACTGTGAGGATGTCCTGCATTAAGGTACTTGTAATGTTCTGTTAGGATGTCCTGTATTAAGGTATTTGCATTGTTCTGTAAGGTTATCCTGTATTAAGGTACTTGTAGTGTTCTGTAAGGTTGTCCTGTATTAAGGTACTTGTAATGTTCTGTAAGGTTGTCCTGTAGTAAGGTACTTGCAGTGTTCTGTAAGGTTGTCCTGTATTAAGGTACTTGTAGTGTTCTGTAAGGTTGTCCTGTATTAAGGTACTTGTAGTGTACTGTGAGGATGTCCTGCATTAATGTACTTGTAATGTTCTGTTAGGATGTCCTGTATTAAGGTACTTGTAGTGCCTGTAAGGTTGTCCTGTATTAAGGTACTTGTATTGTTCTCTATGTATGTCCTGTATTAAGGTACTTGCAGTGTTCTGTGAGGATGTCCTGTATTAAGGTACTTGTAATGTTCTGTATGGATTCCATGTATTAAGGTACTTGTAGTGTACTGTAAGGATGTCCTGTATTTAGGTACTTGTAATGTTCTGTGGGGATGTCCTGTATTAAGGTACTTGTAGCGCACTGTAAGGATGTCCTGTATTAAGGTACTTGTAATGTTCTGTGGGGATGTCCTCTATTAAGGTACTTGCAGTGTACTGTAAGGATGTCCTGTATTAAGGTACTTGTAATGTTCTGTAAGGATGTCCTGTATTAAGGTACTTGTAATGTTCTGTGGGGATGTCCTCTATTATGGTACTTGTAGTGTACTGTAAGGATGTCCTCTATTAAGGTACTTGTAATGTTCTGTGGGGATGTCCTCTATTAAGGTACTTGTAGTGTACTGTAAGGATGTCCTGTATTAAGGTACTTGTAATGTTCTGTGGGGATGTCCTGTATTAAGGTACTTATAGTGTACTGTTATGATGTCCTGTATTAAGGTACTTGTAGTGTTCTGTAAGAATGTCATCTACTACAGTGCTTGTAGTGTTCTGTAAGGTTGTCCTGTATTAAGGTACTTGTAGTGTTCTGTAAGGTTGTCCTGTATTAAGGTACTTGTAATGTTCTTTAAGGTTTTCCTGTATTAAGGTTCGTGCAGTGTTCTGTAAAGATGTCCTGTATTCAGGTACTTGTAGTGTTCTGTAAGGATGTCCTGTATTAAGGTACTTGTAGTGTTCTGTAAGGTTGTCCTGTATTAAGGTACTTGTAGTGTTCTTTGAGGATGTCCTGTATTAAGGTACGAACAGTGTTCTGTAAGGATGTCCTGTATTAAGGTACTTGAAGTGTTCTGTAAGGATGTCCTGTATTAAGGTACTTGTAGTGTTCTGTAAGGTTGTCCAGAATTAAGGTACTTGTAGTGTACTGTAAGGTTGTCCTGCATTAAGGTACTAGCAGTGTTCTGTAAGGTTGTCCTGTATTAAGGTACTTGCAGTGTTCTGTAAGGTTGTCCTGTGTTAAGGTACTTGTAGTGTTCTGTAAGGTTGTCCTGTATTAAGGTACTGGTAGTGTTCTGTAAGGTTGTCCTCTATTAAGGTACTTGCAGTGTTCTGTAAGGTTGTCCTGTATTAAGGTACTTGTAGTGTTCTGTAAGGTTGTCCTGTATTAAGGTACTTGCAGTGTTCTATAAGGATGTCCTGTATTTAGGTAGGTGCAGTGTTCTGTAAGGATGTCCTGTATTAAGGTACTTGTAGTGTTCTGTAAGGATGTCCTGTATTTAGGTACTTGTAGTGTTCTGTAAGGTTGTCCTGTATTAAGGTCTGGTAGGATATCCTATATTGAGAAATGCACAGTACTCTGTTATGGTATAGGTATTGATTGCTTGTTTGTGATTATCTACTTACATCATAATCCTTTGTATTGTGCATGCATTTTCGAGATCTTTTGGCATTTGTTCACTTCTTACAGCAACATACATTTTAAACTTCTAAAGGGACGAAATTTGGTGCCTTTGTTGTTATCTTGATATAAACATTTTCTTTGAAAATGAACTTTATTTTACTTGTTTTAGTAATATTTAAATGTTGATTGCATTATTATAAATAACTTCCCAATATAAAAGGGGTATACGAAATAAAATAAAATGACATGAAAAGAACAACACCTTATTCTAAAATATATACATTCTTTATTCAGTTGCATTTGTTGGTTAGTATATCAACAAAAAACATATAAACAACAATAAACCAGTGTGCAATAGAAATGTGCATTTCATGAACATAGTTCCTGTTACAAATAAACACATCTATGGACATCTTTATGAATACAATTCTAAAACAAAAACTTAAATTTGTGTCTGAACATACTTTAACAAATGCCATAGCAACATGTTGACTGGTATATGTTCACAAAAATTGATCTTTACTTCAAAACTTGTTATGAAGATTAAAAAAAATTGTCTTAAAAACTACAATTGCATGAAATTAAAATAACTGAAACAAATATTTCTGACCTTTTAATTACTACTGCCATTTGAAAACAAAAGAATACAGTTTGGATTTCACGCTAAATCTTAAAGCAAGATAATGCTGTAAAAGAGAACGATCAGATATTATATGGTGGCTTCAATGTTGGAATGTAGCAAGCCATGAAAGATATGAGGCTTTATATAACCTGCGTTGTGGGAAAAAAGGCCTTTCAACATATCTTAATAGAGTAGCTCCAGATACCGTTTTACATATACTCTGATGAGTAGTCATAATGACCGCTATTGGGACCATGAAACCTTGCCAGACTTTATAGCGGACATAGCAGCTTCTGACCAGACTGCATGAATGTGCAGGCTGGTCAGGAGCTTAGATATATAATGCCCACCTTAAATAGCATAATACCCATTTGAGCTCGACGTGGCTCATATGGTCCGAAAACATGGTCATCCATTTGGGTTGAGCATGCAAGTATTGTATCATGTTTGTGGGGCAGATACGGCAGTCTCAATCTTTCCACTTGATTCGTAACATGTGAAAATTGTTGTTTCATGTAGTAAGGAAAAAGTGGCGTGGAATAAAAGATTTAACTGATAAAGAAAACAGAACATAATTTAAGCAATACCAAATATAAATTTAATGTTTACATGAAGTCAAGGGGTAAGAGCCATATGCAAGTACAATGTATGGAGGAAAATGCCATTTAAAAACAAGAGCTGTGTTTGTGAAACACAATGCCCCTTACTGAAGCTGCATCGCAGCTATTTAAGAAACTAGGTTATATTTTGAATGTAAAGGTCACAGTGACCTTGACCTTTGACGTCGTGACCTCAAACCATGTTTGATTGTAGATGTCAATGAGATGCATGCATATGTGAAGTTTAAAGAACATAGACCCAAGAGTTTTCATTTTATGAGCAAGCTTAAAGTTTTGGGACAGAATGACAGACAGGCCAAAAACAATATACCGCCTTTTTTTTAAAAAGGGGGCATAAAAAGATCTATGGAAACAAATAGTGCGTCATATTAACAGTTTTTTTTTAAGAAATGAGATCACCGATCTTAAGCCGAGAGTGTTCAATCAGTGAACATGCAATAAGATCAATGCACATGGTAAACATACAGTGAGACTCACACAGAAATGAAATGGGCCTCCCTCTATGAAAAAGGGGTTGAATGCATGTGCTTAAAGTGTCGTCCCAGATTAGCCTGTGCAGTCCACACAGGCTTACCAGGGACGACACTTTCCACCTTAACTGTATTTTTGCTAAAAAATAGTCTTCCTTTAAATGAAAAATACAATAAAAGCGTAAAGCGTCATCCCTGATTAGCCTGTGCAGAATGCACGTGTATTAAACCCCTTTTTCCCAGAGCAAGGCTCAAACACTTGATATACATTCATTGTGCACAATAAGATTCGCATACTCCTCTGGGATTACATTTATGACAATGGAGGTTTTATGATGGACAAAATATTCTGAAAACTTACCGGAGCATTTGTTTTCAGAAAGGTACATGCTAGTAAAGAATTCTAAGGCCATAAACAAAATGTATAAGTATAACTACGAATTACTAAAGGTCTTCCAAACTGCAAATCCTTTAGGAATGTTTAACACATTTTGACAGTGGAATACATTTTCATTTGTTTTTAATGTGTATTGTTTCATCAAGAAATAAGAACATAATAACACCAAGCTAATTATATTGACTGACTTTAAATATTGTATGAACAAGGACATGAAAACATCAACAGCAAAGGGTTATCAGATTTATAGTATATTTATATTTTAACTAAAAACCTATACCTGAACTTCAATTGTCTATGTGCAAATGTGCACAGAGTTTAACTGCAGACATACTTTAAGAGCACTTATGTACAATAGAATTAGAAAAATATTACAGTCGCAAACCACAGCACAGTATGTTCAGTTTTCCTTTGGTATAAGATCAGCTTGCATATGTTGACTTTACGAGAAATGGTAATATAACAAAACAATGCTTATCTGTTGACAACATGCAGTATCATCTATTAATTCGTCAGAGATTATTAAGTGAATTATGAATCAATTTAATGCCAACTAGATCCTTATGACAATTTGCGAGGTGTGATAAAGCCATGTGACAAAATATGGTTGCCAGCACCAGTAACACATGAATATGCAAAAAGAAAAGTAAAATCAACATTAGCAAAACAACTAGAAGTCACCAAACAAAATAATAAATTTATTTAATACATAAAGTTCATTATATTAAATCTACCTTTATTTCAATCAATTAATTACCTTTAATCACGTATAAGCTCCAACATTCATTAAAATTAAATAAATATTTTACTACATTAAAACGAAAAAAAAACTCATTTGTTCACATCATCTCAATTTTTGATCATATGCAGACATGCAAGAAGAACCTCTACATATGAGCCTCGATCTGTGACAATGGGGTATAATGCCTGTGCGTAAAGTGTCGTCCCAGATTAGCCCGTGCATTCCACACAGGCTAATATGGGACGACACTTTCCGCTTTAATTGTATTGTTCGATTCAAGGAAGACTCTTCTTGACAAAAATTCAGTTTAGGCGGACAGTGTTGTCTCTGATTTGCCTGTGCAGACGACACATGCTAATCTGGGACGACACTTTACGCGCATGCATTTAACCCCGTTTTCTCAGAGCGTGATGAATATATTTAGTAGTTCTACCAATACTGTTAAAACACAGACTAAGATAATTGTTCTATCATGCAGTCCCTACTCCCTGGTGCACGTCCCATTGATCACTTACCACTTAATTGAGTCGTGTTCTGAGAAAACTGGGCATAATGCATGTGCGTAAAGTGTCGTCCCGGATTAGCCTGTGCAGTCCGCACAGGCTAATCAGGGACGACACTTTCCACTTAAATTGGATTTTTGCTAAGAATAAACTTCATTAAACCGAAAAATATCATAAAAGCGGAAAGTGTCGTCCCTGATCAGCCTGTGCGGACTGCACAGGCTAATCTGGGACGACACTTTACGCACATGCATTATGCCCAGTTTTCTCAGAACGCGACACAATTTACGGATGAATATCATTGCAAAAAGCAAAAGCCATTGAGCTTAGTATTGAGGACATATTCTGTTCACTTACATGCACATTTTGCCATTCACAGAACTAATGGTAAGATGAGGTCACCTTTATTTGATTTATGTTCAATGTTATAACTCATACTTTGACTCGTATAATATACGGTGAATATATATAACAGGGTTTCATAATCCTATAAACAAATGAACTTGTTTTATGTCAATCTTAAAAAAAAAACAATAAGTGCTCTGATATGCTATCCCATTAACACTACATTTTTCTAGGCTTTAACAGAGGGAATCAAGCACACACACATTTTAAAGAAATTATGTGTGAGATATTATCAACAAAGAACAGTGTACTGGTATATGCTGTAGAACAGATTCTCATTGGTTGAAATAACATTTTCAAATTATTAAGGATTCGTTGATTTAGCTTTTATTAATTCAATTAAGGTTTTCAATTTCAGCAAGAATACACAACAGAAAAAAATGCAGTTTCATATGCTATCAATTAGACAGAAAAAAGGCCACATCATAGCACTTTTCTTTTACCTAAGAAACCCTATACAGTCAACCATTGCATCTTGGAACACAACAGCAATCAAACACAACCCAATCACATAGGCACATTCCATCAAATAATAACATGTGGATGTACAATCCAGTGGTTTTTTACAACCTATAAAAACAAATAAAATGTCAGTTATGCACACATCAAATGCAAGTATCCATCTCCATTATATATCACCTTTTACACACAATCAACACATAAATAATTTAATAACCTTGGTTTGAACTGTTGTACTGTTGAGGCAAAGTTTGAAAATCCCTAACATATAAAAAAGCACAATCAAGCATTCAACACATTTGATCACATTTTTGAAAAGGCAAGTACGTTTACGTCTTATTATATTGATAAAAAAAGACAAACTGTATGTTAACTCTTCAGACACTTAAAATCACAAATATATATATTATGTAAAGCCACACCAACAACTTTTTGAAAGAAATTGTCCAATTCTTCAAGGTGTTTATAACCAGCTTAAGGCTAAACATTCCTTTCAAGTAATAGATCAAATGATCACAAATGTAAGATTCTAGAAACAAAGCACAGAATATTCTTTAGAATTCTGCTTTCTTGAATAGTACAATTCTGCAGACTATTTTTACTTTCAGCTTTTTAATAAAGAACATTAAATATCTTTAAAAATCAAGATGTTTTTCTTTCCAAACGAACATGGAGCAAACAATTTTGAAATTATGACCCCTGGTTTAATTGGCACTGTGGCATAAGACAAACATATTTTGATATATATCCAAAGGCATGGTTTTTAACTAGAAATTTGTCTGTAAGACATAGATGCCCCCACATTTAACTTTTGTCTCATAACTCTGCTAATATGGAAATATTTACCAAAATACCCAAGGGCATAAATAAATTCACATGGTGATTAATATGAATGTTAATTTTCAACACTCTGGCAGTAATACATTTTAAATTCAACACAAATCCAAAAAGTAAAAAAAAATGCTAAATAAGGGCCATTACACAGCCAATGTCCGGGAAAAAAAAATGCCCCAAAATATCCAGGTGCACAAGTCTTCATGGTGATTAATATGTTAATAAAGTTTCATCACTCTAGAAAAAAAATGTTAGCATTACGTGATGCAAAAGCCAAAAATCTCTGATAATGCATAAAAAATGCCCCAAAATATCCAGGTGCACAAGTCTACATGGTGATTCATATTTTAATGAAGTTTCATCACTCTAGATAAAAACTTTTAGCATTGTGTGATGCAAAAGCCAAAAAACTCTGATTATGCAGAAAGAAAATCCACAAAAAAACAGTTATGCAAGTGTATATGCTGATTTATATGCTTGTAAAGTTTCATTAGTCTAGCAGCAATATTTTTCGTCTTAAGACAAGAGTTCAATAATGTTCACATGCTTATTAATATGTTTGTAAAGTTTCATCACTCTAGCAGCACAATTTTTGTTAGTTAAGCAAGTACAAAAATGTCAGCTTTTGCAAAAAAAAGGGCAATTGCTTTTGTCAAAAAAAATTAAAATTAAACCAATATATCCTGGTGACCAAGTTCATTATTATGCTTATGTATATGATATATATGATTATAAAGTGTAATCATTCCATCAGGTTAACGTTTGGAGCAATGTACAACAGAAAAATCCGATCGTCTGACAGACACGTGCAAACCTATAAGTTACCTCTGCCTCTTACCAGGGGGAAATAAAAGCATTATCACTAACCAAAATATACGGTTAAATCAGTTTATTTCACAGTGTCTTTATTGAGTGCATGCATAAAACAGATTTTTTTGTGTGGCCTTCAATTCTTACTTTTTTCATAATTCTCCACATTTTATCGATTCACAAAAAAAGAAAATTAACATCCAGTCTTAAATTTACCTTTTTTTCAAAACACGAAAAGCCTGAAGATGAGACCACTGAGAAATAAACTGATTTAAGCAGCATAGTTATGTAAAATCTACATTGTCTTCGGCAGTGGGCAGTTTATTATAGCTGATGTTGCTGTGGCTGTTCTTGCGCCGTCTGCAGCCGATCCAGACGGCAATCACGACAATGATGGAGAGGCACGAGATTACAATCACAAGCAGGACGATGATGAGAGTGGCCACGCTGAACAACTCACTGGCCTGGGAGGGGACCGGAGGCAGACTGGTGACATCACATTTACCTGCAATCACAGGAAATTTAGCCTTGCTCTGAGAAATGTGCGTAAAGTGTCGTCTCAGATTAGCATGTACAGTATGCATAGGCTAGTCAGGGGTGACACTTTCCGCTTTTATTGTATTTCTTATTAGAATGAAGTCAATTCTTAGCAAAAATCCAGTTTATGCGGAAGGTGTCATCCGAGATTAGCCTGTGCAGACTGCACAGGCTAATCTGGGACGATACTTTACACACATGCATTAAGTCTCGTTTTCCCAGAGGGAGGGTCAATTGCATTTACCTTAAAGTACAACGCATCATTTACATGCAAAGACAGTGGAATCCCATTTCACTGGAAATAATTTTGAAAGAGAAACAAGTTATATTACATGACATTGAGCAGTTTTATCACAAGTTCCTGCAACAACAGTGAAATCTTGTTGTTATTTAGTTAAAGAAATAAGCAATAAATGAAACAAGCTTATGAAGAAGAAAGAATAAAAGTGTGCTGTTTAGACGTCACTGGCTGTGCAAAACATTTCTGATGTTTGAGCTCAACTCAGCAAAACAATATGTGCAGGGCTGAATAACTAATAAAGAAATATTCCTGTACTGATTCTTTGAATGAAAATCAATATTGCTTCACTCAACTTCCTCAGTCAATATTGCTTCACTCACAGTCCTCAGTCAATATTGCTTCACTCACAGTCCTCAATCAAAATTGCTTCGGTCACCATCCTCAATCAATATTGCTTCACTCACCCTCCTCAATCAATATTGCTTCACTCACCCTCCTCAATCAATATTGCTTCACTCACCCTCCTCAATCAATATTGCTTCACTCACCCTCCTCAATCAATATTGCTTCACTCACCCTCCTCAATCAATATTGCTTCACTCACCCTCCTCAATCAATATTGCTTCACTCACCCTCCTCAATCAATATTGCTTCACTCACCCTCCTCAATCAATATTGCTTCACTCACCCTCCTCAATCAATATTGCTTCACTCACCCTCCTCAATCAATATTGCTTCACTCACCCTCCTCAATCAATATTGCTTCACTCACCCTCCTCAATCAATATTGCTTCACTCACCCTCCTCAATCAATATTGCTTCACTCACCCTCCTCAATCAATATTGCTTCACTCACCCTCCTCAATCAATATTGCTTCACTCACCCTCCTCAATCAATATTGCTTCACTCACCCTCCTCAATCAATATTGCTTCACTCACCCTCCTCAATCAATATTGCTTCACTCACCCTCCTCAATCAATATTGCTTCACTCACCCTCCTCAATCAATATTGCTTCACTCACCCTCCTCAATCAATATTGCTTCACTCACCCTCCTCAATCAATATTGCTTCACTCACCCTCCTCAATCAATATTGCTTCACTCACCCTCCTCAATCAATATTGCTTCACTCACCCTCCTCAATCAATATTGCTTCACTCACCCTCCTCAATCAATATTGCTTCACTCACCCTCCTCAATCAATATTGCTTCACTCACCCTCCTCAATCAATATTGCTTCACTCACCCTCCTCAATCAATATTGCTTCACTCACCCTCCTCAATCAATATTGCTTCACTCACCCTCCTCAATCAATATTGCTTCACTCACCCTCCTCAATCAATATTGCTTCACTCACCCTCCTCAATCAATATTGCTTCACTCACCCTCCTCAATCAATATTGCTTCACTCACCCTCCTCAATCAATATTGCTTCACTCACCCTCCTCAATCAATATTGCTTCACTCACCCTCCTCAATCAATATTGCTTCACTCACCCTCCTCAATCAATATTGCTTCACTCACCCTCCTCAATCAATATTGCTTCACTCACCCTCCTCAATCAATATTGCTTCACTCACCCTCCTCAATCAATATTGCTTCACTCACCCTCCTCAATCAATATTGCTTCACTCACCCTCCTCAATCAATATTGCTTCACTCACCCTCCTCAATCAATATTGCTTCACTCACCCTCCTCAATCAATATTGCTTCACTCACCCTCCTCAATAAATATTGCTTCACTCACTCTCCTCAATCAATATTGCTTCACTCACCGTCCTCAATACATTTGCAGCAATCCGTCTTGCCAGCCTGCCACTCTATATCGGAGCAGCAGATGACGCACTTCCGCAGCAGACTGTTGTAGCCGTATGGGGACTCGCATGCGATGCAGTCTGTGTGACTGGGGCCAATACATGCACGACAATTTGTGCTGCACGATTTACAGGACTGCAAACAGTGAAAAACAAATATGGTAAAGTTTAAACCTTTCAGCATGTTTGTATCAATATCCTTGGGCTTATTGAGACGTTCTAGAGTCAGTTGCCTCAAGTCAGTTGCATATTATAAATTCCCATTATTGTTGTGGCATGTGGTTTTAATATTTAGACTAAGTGTAGCATAAAAAAAACTAACTTCTGCAATAATTAAATCCTTATAACCTTAACCATAACTATGGAATTTTTCCTTTAAAGGAGTTTTCTTCTTAACAAAAATCCAGTTCAGGCAGAAAGTGTGGGACGACATTTTACGCACATGAATTGAGCCAGGTTTTTACAGAGCACGGCTTATCAGTACGTAGATCACTAGAAATAAATTGTGTTTGATCCACATATTAAAAGAAAAAGTTTCAGGCAAACCTTTACTAGAAAATGTAACCGATCTTCAGAAGGTTAACTATTTTACATGTTGCATCAATAGTATATAAGACCATATGCAAGAAAGTTCATAAAGAACATGTACTTGCAAGAAATAATGGATGATGATATAAAATGAATGTAAACAAGAAACTCATTGCGAATTTGTATTGTTAATCATATAGATTGTTAAACAGGTAAAATAGTTTTGCACTGAACCCTTTCATACAAAATTCAATCAAATCAACTCCCTGGTTATATATGAGTCTCGGTCTGTGAAAAGGGGGCTTAATGCATGTGCGTAAAGTGTCGTCTCAGATAAGCCTGTACAATCCGCACAGGTTAATCAGGGACGACATTTTCTGCTTTGATTGCATTTTTCATCTTAAGAAAGACTGTTCCTGACGAAAATCCAGTTTAGGTGGAAAGTGTCATCCCTGATTAGCCTGTGCAGACTGCACTGGCAAATCTAGGACAACACTTAACGCACATGCATTAAACCCCTTTTCAGGGAGCAATTCTCCTATATATTCCTCCATATATTACCATAGCATTCCACTGGAAGTAGGTGCCATCTGGACAGTTGTTCTGTTGTATACAGACCCCATTCACGTAGTTGAAACCCTCCGGGCACACATTACACTCTGAAAAATGTACATTAAGGACTAAGTATGGAGTATTGTAAGCATGGCAGTTATTTTCATTACATGAATCATATTAAACTCACAAGTCTGCTTGTGCAACCTGTAAAGTTGAGAAAAAAAAAGAATTGCTCACTGTACATGTTATGTAATGTATACAATATCCTGTTACATAACCTTTAACATACACATAACCCATATTAGCCATTCTCAAATAGCTAAGATAGCACCTCTTTGTTTAGATTTCTTTGAGACAACTTAGCAATAAGACTTGCTCTGTGAAAAGGGGGCTAAATGCATGTGCGTTAAGTGTCGTCCCAGATTAGCCTGCACAGGCTAATCAGGGATGAAACTTTCTGCCTAAACTTGATTTTTGCTAAGAAGAGACTTTCTTTTGACGAAAAATATAATAAAAGCGGAAAGTGGCGTTTCTGATTAGCCTGTGCAGAGTGCAAAGGATAATCTGGACAACACTTTACGCACATGCATTTAGCCCCCTTTTCACAGAGCAAGTCTTATTGCTAAGTTGTCTCAAAGAAATCTAAACAAAGAGATGCTATCATAGCTATCTGAGATTGGCTAATATGGGTTATGTGTATGTAAAAGGTTATGTAACAGGATAGTGTATACATTACATAACATGTACAGTGGGCAATTCAAGGCTCCAATTTTTTTGAAGTTAAAACAAACATAATACTCACTATCCCCACAGTGTTGACACTGTTGAAAAACAAACTTTGAGCTGTAGTTGACGTGGATTGGAAGAAAGCCGCTGGCACAACTATTAACACAGCTTCCATTCTGTAAGTAACTGAAATACAAGCAAATTATATGCAGCTGAAAAAATTATATAACATTTGCAGTCAAATGGGAAAGGTATTTTGATTATAGGACACTTTTATATAGACAAGAGATGTGTTTGTCAGAAACACAATGCCCCCTATTGCACCGCTTTGATTTNTGACCTTTGACCTTAAAGGATGACCTTTACCTTTCACCACTCAAAATGTGCAGCTCCATGAGATACACATGCATGCCAAATATCAAGTTGCTATGATCCAATATTGCAAAAGTTATGACAAAACTTAACCCTAGGTTTAAGTTTTAAGACAGACAGACAGACAGACACACACAATGACAGACAGACAGACAGGCCAAAAACAATATAACCAGTTTTTTTAAAAAGGGGGCATAAAAATATTGAAATGTATGGGATTCATTCCAAGAAAACAATGCCATTATTTATAAGATTTATTAAAGCAAAAAGTTTAGCAAATTTAGTGAACATTCATAAAGTTTCCAACCAACATCAATTTAGAAAACATCATTTTTTTTAAACTATTAACATTTAATGGATATCCAAGTCATGTCCATGAATCACTTCTCGATTCATTGAGTGCATATACATATTTTATTAAATTCTCATTTAATTCAGCATGCCAAATAGAACTATACATTCCTTACAAGCCCACAAACAACTCTGTTTTCTCAAGATTCTAAAAACTACCTTCCTTATTACAGCAGATAAGTTTGTATCTCTAGCCTTCACTCTCTTCCAATCACTTCAATCCTCCAAAGGGCCGCTACTCTGCATTCTCTACACTTACCTCCCTATATAATAGCAAGTACAATCAGTAGAACTTGAATTCCTCAAAGGGCCCCTACTCAATATTCTCCACACTTACCTCCCTTTATCACAGCAAGTACAATCAGTAGCACTTTAATTCCTCAAAGGGCCCCTACTCAATATTTTCCACACTTACCTCCCTTTATCACAGCAAGTACAATTAGAAGCACTTGAGCAGCTGAAGCACCCAGCAGGGCCCCAAAGGGCCACTACTCAGTATTCTCTACACTTACCTCCCTTTATCACAGCAAGTACAGTTAGAAGCACTTGAGCAGCTGAAGCACCCAGCAGGACAGGCTAGGCAGCCAGTATCAGTGAAGTATGTACCTGGAAACACCACAGCTTGCATCACTGAGGGTGCGCAGTTAAAATAAGGAACATAACTATGCTAGGTATAACCCACGCTCTGTGAAAAGGGGGCTTAATGCATGGCAAATAAGGGGGGACACTTTCCGCTTTGATGGTACATTTTGTTATAAGGAAGTCTCTACTTAGCAAAAGTCCAGTTTCAGCGGAAAGTGTCGTCCCTATTTAGCCTGTGTGGACTGCACAGGGTAATCTGTGATGAAACTTGACGCACATGCATCAAGCCCCATTTTCCCAAATCGAGGCTCATAAACATTATGTATAGGTTCTGAGCTTATTTCAGGACCATTCTGTTTTGATGCAGCAGTTTAAAACGGTTTAAAAAAAGCACCATACACAGTTTCATAACATGCAAAACACCATCATTATAAAGTATTTCTTAAATTCTTAACATTCATTATAGAGTTAGTAATATTCAGTACTGGCATGTTATTAATATTTTGCTGAGATGCCCAGTTCAAAGTTCTGAATAAATGGCTGATTAAAAGTCTCCACAGACATGACCATTCTTAGGCTTTAACTAATTCTCACCAGTAGTGCAATTATGCAACATGATAATCACTCTCAACTGACAATATTTCAATATCAGAATAAGCCAAACAATGAGAACNGGGGGGGGGGGGGGGGGGGGGGGTTTATATTGGCATTCAATGGATTGTGGACGTTATGATGCCAACAACCTATGAGCGCGGCATTCATGGGTGGAGACATTTATATTTAAGCCGGGCTCTGAGAAAATGTGGCTTAATGCATGTGCGTAAAGTGTCATCCCAGATTAGCCTGTGCAGTCTGCCCAGGCTAATCAGAGACGACACTTTTGGCCTTAACTGGATTTTGGCTAAGAAGGGACTCCTTTTAAACGAAAAAACCCATAAAGATGGAAAGTGTTATCCCTGTTAAGCCTGTGTGGACTGCACAGGCTAATCTGGGACGATACTTTTAGTACATATGTAAAGCCCAGTTTTCCCAGAGCAAGGCTCATTTAAATATTGGACAAGGCACAAGGTTTTAAATTTTCACTGCCACCGGTTTTAATGGCCTTAAATGTATTGCGTACTGCAAGATGCCTCTATGGTACCTGCGGGACATTCCTTGATGGCTTCACAGGTGTCCTTGACCAGGCTCTCTCCCTCACGGCAGGCTGTACACTTGGTGCTGTGCTCCACGCAGTCCGCACACTTACCACTGCACACGCGGCAATGGTGATTGTCAATATCTGTGAGGGAGGAATATAGTGGTAGGGATGAGAACATGATAGAGGGCAATTGGGAGAATATGTGGCTTGTTCCGAGAAAACTGGGCAAAATGCTTGTGCGTAAATTGTCATCCCAGATTAGCCTGTGCAGTCCGCATAGGCTAATTAGTGACAACAATTTCCGCTTTTATGGAATTTTTCGTTTAAATGATGTCCCTTCTTAGCGAAAATCCAGTTTAGGCGGAAAGTGTCGTCCCAGATTAGCCTGTGCGGACTGCACAGGCTAATCTGGGATGACACTTTACGCACAAGCATTTTGCCCAGTTTTCTCAGAACACGCCACATTTAGTGGTGATGGTAACTGATGTTATCTGTGTGGAGAGAACATAGTGATGATTGTGAGAACATGATAGCAATATGGAGAATATAGTGGTGGAAATGAGAACATGATAGCAATATGGAGAATATAGTGGTGGAAATGAGAACATGATAGCAATATGGAGAATATAGTGGTGGAAATGAGAACATGATAGCAATATGGAGAATATAGTGGTGGAAATGAGAACATGATAGCAATATGGAGAATATAGTGGTGGAAATGAGAACATGATAGCAATATGGAGAATATAGTGGTGGAAATGAGAACATGATAGCAATATGGAGAATATAGTGGTGGAAATGAGAACATGATAGCAATATGGAGAATATAGTGGTGGAAATGAGAACATGATAGCAATATGGAGAATATAGTGGTGGAAATGAGAACATGATAGCAATATGGAGAATATAGTGGTGGAAATGAGAACATGATAGCAATATGGAGAATATAGTGGTGGAAATGAGAACACGAAAGCAATGTTGAGAATATAGTAATGGAGATAAAAACATAATAGCAATGTGGAGGACATATTTGTAGAGGTAAGAACCTGAAAACATTGTGAAGAACATGGTGGTGAAGTGAACAACATGAGGACACTTGGAGAACATAGTGGTGATGGTGAGAGCATGATAGCAATATTCTATTGAGAACATAATTACCATGGAATGTTGAGAACATAAAATTGTTTAGAACTCGTTTTTGTTTTGATAATCAAATTAACCAATTTGTAAATGGTGAGAACAAAATGGCAATGGTGGGAATATAACAGAAGTGATGACAACATGACAATTGTTAGAAATAAAACATATAAAGGTCATCATGCATAGGGCAACCAGATAGAGATAACACTCAATGTAAATATGAAAGGAGGAAAACACATATTTACATAAAAAAAATTGCAGTTTATTTTCCTTATGTGTATAGGTTACTTCTGGAGACAAGCATGGTTTACAATCGTACTTGTATGCTTCAACATGCATACATGGAGTTTTGTTTGTATAAATATGGGTTATAACTTGATAAGGCCTACCTGGCTCAAACGAAAGTTGTTTCAAATAAAATAGCGCGATGGACTTGGTTAAAATGCATGTGTGCTACAACGTGATAACTTGAACTCAACTATGTAAAGATAAAACATCAACAGAAATGATAAGAATGGAACAGCTTTGTGATATCATGTACAGTCATCAAACGGTTTTGACAAAGATAAGTGCCTTCACATCTAATGTGTTGTAACCTGTGAATTGAGGGATATCCAACAGATTATACAAAAACTCACATATTTAACTGCAAACATTATAACGTGCACATTTTATAGTTTTACATTTTAATTATTTCATTTTTATTGTAAATTTGTATTATTATTATTATTATAATTATTATCATTATTTATTGTACATATTTTATAAATGTTTGAAACATTGACACAGAATAAAAAACCTGGGAAAATCCAAAACTATTACAACATACTTTTGAAGTATCCTTTCTCGCAGAACTTTTCACATGTCCCCTTGCCCTCAACGAACAGATATCCGGGCTTACACAGCAGACACATGACCTTGGTGGCCACCAGCGTGCACGTGAGGCACGTGTCATTGCACACCTTACATTCCACACCGTCTAGGTAGTAGTTGTTGGGGCAGGTACCCACGCACACACTGCAGTGGAGACAATATCCAATCTATATCTTTATTAATGGGTTCTTGTGTCAGAGCTTTTCTTAGAAAATGATTGGCTACTTTGCTTTCACAGAAGGGCGGGACATGTTTACATTTATGTTTTTTGGTTCAGTGAACCAATCAGCAGATGAGACAACAGACAATTTTAAATATACAAATGAACGTTTTTGATAGAAGTTTATTAGGGCCTCGTTCAATTAATAAGTGATATAGTTGAACATATTTAACTATTCAAGGTGAAAACTGCTATTTCTGTAAATTACTGTCAATAAACAATGACAATAAATAAACTTGGCATTTAATCAGTCATCACTGCAGTAAAGCAAATTGCCTGAGCTGGATTAAAAACAGTTTGGACACTGAGTTAATACTTCAAATTGAAATACATCTTTATTTATCAGGATAGTTTTGATTATTGCTCAAATTCTAAAACAGATGGAACAATCTGGATACTTTTAATATTTCAAATAATTATTCAAATTCAATTTTCTCACTGCTGCTAATAACTTCAATATCATAATAACTTAAATAAGTCTATCCATGTCTTACCCAGTCTCCTTGACAACAAAGTTCTTGCAGCTGCTACACTGGGAGGGCCCTGGACCAGAACATCCCCCGTTACACTGACTGTCACACTGAAATGAGGAAATACAAATGATAACAATGACAACATGTTGCCATGACAACCAATGTTCAAGACAAGGGAAACATAGACGTGAACTAATTACAATTTTTTTTTTAACAAACTGCCTTGCAGGAAAATGACTTGACAACAGTTTTTGCAATAAATAGAAGATATTTCTTGGAATCGGTGGAATATCAATTTTATTTCACAAATTATCATAGAAAATAATATTTTCACGAGCGGCGCAGCCACAAGTGAAAATGTATTTTTTCTTTGATCAAGGGTGAATTTAAATCGATATTCCACTGATTCCAACAAATTTTCTTTTTATTTTATGCTTTTTTCCACCGTTTATTAACATTGTTAAAGAGTTTAACTAGAGAGTTTTGCTGGAATAATGACGTCATTTCGTCAAAAAAATGATGTCATTTCATCGATATTTTACGTCACTGTTTTACTTTGAAATGACGTCATTTTTTGGACGAAATAACGTCATTATTCCAGCAAAACTTTCTATAAACCACCGGAAAGCATATAAAAAAATGTATTATACAAATGACGAAAACAGGCAAATACCGTTATATTATAATTTCTGTAGTCTGTAAACAAAATTCCAAAAATCTCTATTTTAAACACTCAATGCTAATAACAACTGAAGTAAGAGATCACATGTTGTTATAAGTGTATTGTTAATGTACAATTTTAAGATAATAAATATTTTCAAAAAAAGAAATCCAAACTTCTTTTGAAAGTTTCAACACCAGTTAAACATTCCACACGTTACAAAGGATTTATAAATGAAATACAGATCATAGCATAACCCTGCAACTCATGGTTTACAAACATTGTACAAAACAATACTTATATTCTCCGCCGACAAACACACGCCAACGAAGCACTTGTTCCACACTGACCACTAGCCTACGGGTTGATAAATAGCTTACAAAAATTCCCTGCAATAACTCCGAGTAGTGGATTCTAAAATTACCATCATCAAAACATGCGGTTACCAAAATGTAAGTTATGCATCTTTTATTTTCCTGTATGTTTTAACAGCAATCAATATATTCAAACAGTTCTTGAGTAAGCAATTTCTAGTGTGTATAGTTTAAAGTAACTGCACCTGTCTTAAGTTTGGAGTAACGTGGCCCATCATGTTCATGGTAGGTATAATGATCACATTTTTTATGAGAGGGTCCAAACAAAAAGTTTTGACGTCGCCGTGGCGTTATGGATATGGTGTCCGCCTAGCAACCAGGAGTTAATGGGTTCAATCCCCACATTGGGAGCGTTCTTTTGATCTCCCAAAATGACACCAAGTACTGGTTCTACCCAGGAAACCGACTTGAGAGTGTTTCAATAAGCCTAAGGCTTTCGATTTAATCCAGCTTTAATACATAGGTTTAAACTAAACACAAAGTGGACTCCTGAGAAATGGATCAAATTACCAAAAAAAANAAAAAAAAAAAAAAAAAAAAAAAATGTAATTAAGTGCATGCCAGTGGAATCAGGCTACTAAAACTGTTTAATATTGTCCACTCGTGTTACCTCTTTTGCAGTAGTTGTGATAGGGGACTCAAGAAGTCATGTAGGTATTGTCAATGTATGTGTTAAACAAATATTGTTTGTTAAATAATGTAAAAGCTATTGATCGTCTAATGTATAAATTGCTTGTGAACTATGTACGGTGTGGAGTAGGATGCCCTCGACCCTCACACACCTATTTAGGAGGATAATTTTGTTTATATTAAACACACAAAAAATATTGTCCACTTTCGTGAAAGTTTGGCCCTCTTTCAATAGTCTGTTGTGTTGATGCGAAGGATGGCATCTTTCAAAACAAGGGAGTTCCATTCACCATAACACACCAAACCAACAAGCCTTATGGGTACCTGGTTTTAATGAAATTAAGGCTATAATTACCTGTTCCTGGTGTGGCAACAATAGATTGTTTTTACAGTGGAAGGAAGTTGAACACAAGAGCAAGAAAGGCGGTATAATTTTAATAGCACTTCATTCTGGTGTTAATTATTGGTGCAGGACGAAAAGTCGGAAAATGGCATCAAACCCAATAATAAAACTGGTTCAAAAATATCAGTCACTTCCCAAATTTCATTAACAGTTGTTCTTAAAACTGCATACAAAACTAAAATGTTTATTTCCAAATTGATCCTACAGTAGAAATAACAACACAGAAAGCATATTTTCAAAACTTAAAGACTTCACATTTTGCGGCTTAATATGATTGTTCACATTTCTATTTAGATTTCAATGTAATATTTCAAAAAACAAATTTCAGCTACATAAACGGCTTTTGTTCATTTCCATGAAACTGAAGATTGTCTCTTAGTGATTTTAACTTTTGAATTAAGTTTTTAAGGAATTCAATTCCATATAGTTCTTTGGGCTGAAAGATGAAGACAATAAAAGGTAGAGTAAAACGTAAGAAAGGGTACTGCAAAAGTATATTTTCTCAAGAATTTTATAAACTTTATTGCTATCCATACCACATATTAAGGGCGATATTAATAATTATTATTATAATACAAAACCTTTAATGAATATTGATTTGGAAAGGAGCCCATGAACAGCATTATTTAATATATGCAAGCCTTTTAAATAGGGGTTATACAAGTGTAAATGAAAAAAAGTATTCCTTAACTAAAGTATTAATTTCCCTTTTTTTTTTGTCTGCGAAATAATGGTTGTAAAAGCCATATCTGAAATGTTAGTCTCATCTTCAAGTATCTTAAGACAAACATTGGTCTTGTGACTTGATATAGTGCCCGCCTAGCGACTGGGTGGTAACAGGTTCAATCCTCACTATGGGAGTGTTCTTTCTCAAAGACACAAAGTACTGGTTCTACCCAGGAAATGAACTCGCAAGTATCTAAATAAGCCTTGTGCTTTTGATGCAAACGAGCTAAAAAAATAAGTTTAAACTTTACTGAAGAAAAAAATAATGCTTTACAAAATAACTGTAAAAGTGGTGACCAACATTTTGTACAGGAACAGAACAGTTTGGGAAAATTGGGCTTAATGCATGTGCAAAAAGTGTCATCCCAGATTACCCTGTGCAGTTTGCACAGGCTAATCAGGAACAACATTTTCCGCTTCTATTGTATGTTTCGTTAAAAGGGAGTCTCTTCTTAGCAAAAAATGCAGTTAAGGCTGAACAAGTCGTCCCTGATTAGCCTATGCAGACTGCACAGGCTTATCTTGGACTACACTTTACGCACATGCATGAAACCCAGTTTTTCCAGAGTGAGGCTTAACAGGACTGTGCAATCAATGGTAAAGTAAGTTTTGAAATACAATTGTTGTGCTTACAAATACTTACCCCTGCAATGGTAGGCGTCAGCTTAGGTTTCTCTGTTTGACTGGGTGCCACCAGATTGACTGGGTTCTCCTCTGTTCCGTGAAGAATAAGCGCCCAATCTATCAGGTCATTGGTTGTCTGGGAACCTAAAAATGGGCAGTGTATTCTCTTATTTATGTTTTATTAGTTTTTGCTTCACTAACAAGTCGAAATAAGATTTTTTCAATATAACGCGTAAGAACATAAGCAGAAAATAAACTGAATATAAAACCAAGTGGCTTTTTTTTCATTATCACTTATTTACCCAATCGCCCAAAAAAAATACTTCCTTTTCAAAATCTGATCATAACTTTTCAGAAAGTTACTATGCTTCTCAATTCTAAGAAAGTTTCCACATGCCCTATTCTTAATATTTGACAAAGATGATTCTGTTGCACTCCTACACTTTCTTGACAAAAAACTGTCTATGGCTGCTCTACATTAGACCTTCCCTAAGGGGATCCAATGTATGTTAGGTGTTGACTTTGAGGGATGAAAACAAATTGGTTATCCAAGATATTACCAAACCACAATATCCCGCCAGCTTAAATGAATGCGTAAAATGAGCCATGTTGTAGGAAACTCTGCTTTATGCATTTTATGAATGTACGTAAAGTGTTGTCAGAGATAAGCCTGTGCAGTCCACACAGGCTTATCTAGGACACCACTTTTCACCTAGACTTGATTTTCGATTAGAAGAGACTTTAAACAAAAAATTCAATAAAAGCGGAAAGTGTTCTCCCTGATAAGCCTAAAAAAATGATGACCTTTCCCTTGGACAGACAAGTAAGGGTTGAATATCCAGCATGTTATTCAATAAGATGACTCGATTTATGCAGGGGTGGGGGTGGGGTGTCCTTGAACGTAAAGTTTGGCTGTTTACAATACTTTCTTTATAAACGACCTACATATTTCTGTCAGATGACACAATGTAAATGGGAGCCGGTGGTAGAATGGTTTGTTCTTGAACATTTTCTGTACAATGGACAAACAGTTTATGACTGNATACATTTCATGACTGTCATACGATTCATACTTCCATAGTAAATACATTTTATGACTGTCATACGATTCATACTTCCATATAGTAAATACATTTTATGACTGTCATATGATTCATACTTCCATATAGTAAATACATTTCATGACTGTCATACGATTCATACTTCCATAGTAAATACATTTTATGACTGTCATATGATTCATACTTCCATATAGTAAATACATTTTATGACTGTCATACGATTCATACTTCCATAGTAAATACATT